>ML780082.1:485756-498717 GCA_009831015.1 Picea engelmannii | reverse complement strand
TCTATATTAGGTTGTAGATTGCACCTCGCTTCTCTCGGTGCAATATGTTTGTGGTCTAAGAACAAAATAATGATATCATTATACATATGGATTTTGTGATCTAAAAATAAAATGGTCATATTATCATACATATGTTTTGATGTGTATTATAGTTAACTTTGATCTTGTGCAAATTGATAAGTAAGAGAATTATCATAACGCATAAAGGCAATATTTAATATTTAAGTTAATTTCCATTTTAATATTGTTCTTAAACTCTCTATTATCAATTGTATACTACAAGGATGTGTCCCAAGGTTGGGGACAAGACCTCTTCATCCACTATGTCTTAGGGATAGAAACCACCCACTTGTTCCTTGTTATAGGAAATTCCAAAACATCCCCTAACCACCTTGGCGATGCACAAGTGTCCCTTATAGAGGAGAAGCAACACTGAAAAACATTGAAAAAGGAAATTCTCAAGGATGCTTTTTAATACTTCCTGAGAAGCAAGCACCCATCATTTAACTAAGAGATGGGATATTGTGTCACACTTTATGACATGCTTCACCTTATATGCTTTAACGACGATGCCAACTTCTACAAAATGCGTTGCTTCATGGGAAAATTTAACACTTGTGAGGGAAATATCACGACCCTACTTGACTAGCCAACCAAGCTCTCTATGATAAAAGATTGAAATAAGAGATTCTCTATTCTCCTCTCAATCTTTATAAGGTAGTCTTGCTATTAAATTTAAACTCCCCACTTCCTTTTATAGTCCTTGAAATTTTTTTAATAGAAACTTTAGAAGGTAAATACTTTGTTTCAATAAAATTTTGAAATTTAAATATTTTGTTTTTATGAAATTTTAACCCTATTTTGACATGTAAATATTTTGTTTTTATGAAACTTTAACCGTTTAGATCTTAAAATTTAATTAAAAACATTAAAAAAAACTCTACATTTCTTAATTTTTAATTAATTAAATTAAATTAACTATTTTTCAATAATTTCTAAAACTTATTTCTTAAAAAATAGAAGGTGATTTCTTAACTTTGGCATTTTATAAGACCAGTCTAGATCCATTTTAACTTTGGATTTATCAAATGTCTATAGGGATCAAATCTCTCGAGGTGCAAACTTTTAACCATTCCTCAAGTTTTGCACTCTAACACTTCGTGAGATTTGATCCCTCTCGACACTTGATAGATATGAAGTTAAGATGGATCTAGGTTGATTGTTATTCATTCAAAGTATATATATATATATATATATATATATATATATAATGGAGCCGACATAAGTTTGTATTTTTTTGTTATTTTTTTTTCTTTAATTTCATTAAGATATGAAAATACTTGTTACAGTCATCTCCTTTGGCCTATTCCAGGCCCAATATACAAGCTATCCAAAATAACATATACATTCCTTCCTATTATGTCTTAAAACTTTTACAGTACTATACTATCTATACAAAAAAAAAAAAAAAGTCAACTAGGATCCATATCTTCCCTCATCTTCTTTACTTGGCATACTTCAGAATCTAAATTCCATAGATTATGATTCCTCTCCATCTATATATTCGAAGATACTAAAAGCTCATGTCGGAAGTTGAAGAGCCTCTCTGGATAGTTCATATGCTTTAACATTAAATTCTCGAAGAATCTGGTGGAAAGACAGTCGTTCAAAGGACCGAAGGGAAAATTTGATATCTCTGAGGATGGGATCCAACCTTATGTCTCGAATTTCATTTTTCGTATTAGCCCAATCAATGACCAATTTGGAGTCTCCCATAACATGGAGCTTTCACACATCCTTGGCTTTTGTTGTTTCTAATAACATCCAAAGCACTATAAATTTCTCTCTGTTATTAGTGCCGACACCTGGAGCATATATGATAAACATGTAGAGACTATGAGAAATAAACAAGACAACCCCTACTCCACAATTTGGTGGATGACCCTGGCTCACACCATCAAAATAACCCCACAGTGCTTCATAGTCCAGTTCTGGAAGCATAAGGTTGCACAAATGCTTATCTTTGGGGATTGCTTTGAAGTCCTCGACCTGATTGAGAGTAATAGTTGCAGTTATCTCTTGCGACACCATTTTTTCTTTAAACAAAGAATTGTTTCGAGCACACTGAATATTACAAACAAAAAGACTTGGCAACCCAACGTAATGGTTGACCGATCTGTCTTCAACCCATTCTTTGACACATTCTTCCAAGTTGTCTTTATTCCATCCCGACTTAGCATTGGGTTTCTTCTTAACCCGATCCATGATCTATGTTGCATATGAGCACAAAGAAAAAATACGAGAGATAGTTTCAGAGTTTTCTTTGCATAATTTACAGTGATTGGGCCCTTCCCATCCCTTTTTGATGCAATATCCCAGGTGAGTAATTTGTTGTTCAAGGCCAACCAAAGGGTAATTTTGCATCTTAAAGGAGCTTTGAACTTCCATATTAGTCCCCACCACCAATTATTTAGGCCAACAAAGCTCTCTTCTTGCCAGGCCTTATATCCCAACTTTGAAAAGTAAGAACCACCCTTCAGATTTTTCAACCAACACAACGTATCATTTGAATTGTCATCTAGACTGATAGAGTTTTCACAAATCATTATGACATATTGCTTCCATTCCTCGGCTAGGTCCAAGGTCAGACCAAGAGAATCTGTGTCTTTCTAACCTGCCCTCCCTCTAGGCTGTGAGACACATATGCTCGCTTCATATACACTATAAATGTTAATGTCTCTCAGAGACCTGATCAGATCATTTGAAAGCCTATAGTTTGGGCTAGCTCCAAGCTAGGGGTCCTCCCCAAACTAGATATCTCTCTCGTTTCCTACTCTCCAAACTATCCAAGGACCCACCAGTGGAAAGGCTTCCACCAAGACCTTCCATACAATGGACCCTTTCGGAGATTTTCAAGGTACACAAAGCCATTCAACTATTGATAGATTAGGGAAATATTTAGAGCTCATAACATTTCCCCATAAGGAGTTCCCTTGAGTTAATCTCCAAAAATTTCTTCCTACCAGAGCATGTGTAAAGACTTGTATGTATTTGAGGCCCCAACCCCCCAATTCTTTCAAAAGAGTTATCTTAGACCACCTGGCCAGATGAATACCCTTGGATTTTTGGCTAGCCCAGAGGTACTGGAAGCTTAAACGTTTGATTTTTGAGAGAATTCCTTTTGGGATGGTAATTATAGAGTTCTAGTGTATTGGAATGCTTTCAAGGACTGCCTTTAAAAGAACCAGTCTTCCTCCCTTGGACATGAGTTTGTTTACCAAATAGAAATTATAGACTCAATTTTTCGGATAAGCCATCCCTAGTCCTTCTTTCGGTAACATTCAAGCTTTAAAAAGTGGCCTAAATACTTAAAACCTTCATCTAAGTATCTCTTAGGGCTAGGGAGTGTTGTCACCTTATACACACCTGAGAGACGTGGAATAAATCTTCAATCCACTCGGTGTGTCCTTGGGGGCAAGTGAGAGTCAAGGTGTTGTCACCTAATCCTCAACTCCTCGATCTAAACCAACTCCTAGCGAAGCCAAAGGGGGTAGTCCCTAACAAATATACTAAGGCTTGAACTAATCTAAGTACAAGAAATGAATCTAGGAGTTTATTCTTTCATTAACCAACATAAAGCAAAAGATACACATATCAATTATACACCACAAGATACATAAACATATACTTGCATAAAAGGATACTTGAGACAGAATTGTTAGATGCAAGTAAAATCAAATTGCTTCGAAATAAATGACTGAAAGTAAAGTGTGAAGCATATGGCTTTGCAAAAATGTAAATGAGACCAGTTCCTTAGAGGTATCGTGGGCAATGTAGATCGTGTGTTTTATTAAGGTTTATTGATAGTAGGTTAATGAGATAAATTTTAATAGCATGAAAAGTAAATGTTTGTCTAAACTAGATTTGGCCCTTTAGAAAAAGGTCCCTAAAGTGGAGGTTGAGCAATGTTGAAGATCCAACAGGGAGGTCCCTCTGGTTTTACACACAAACTCAAGAAAATGTGGGGAGATCCGACAGGGAGAACCTAGATCTCAAAGTTCCCGCCATATATCCTCACAGACTCTCTTACGTTTCCACTAAAGCAAAATTATCTTTAGGATTTCTCTAATTAGTCTATCACCACTGACTAGCCGAACGTGTATGAAACTTACTCCCAACAGATTGAGAATAGCTCGCAACTAGAAGGGTCAAGAACCTCACTAGGAGCTGAGGTGAGTTGTTTATTTTAAACAAGAAATTGCATGAAATGAAATCTAATCTAGCAAATAGTGTTCTACTTTGCAAACGGGAAAACTAATCTAGCAATTAAAATCTTACTTTCCAAATGAAATATAATCTATGTGAAGATTTATTTAACTTTATTGTTTCTGTGAGATTGTAGTGCTTTGTGATGAATTGAAAGATTAAATCTAGCTTATCCTTAGTTATGAAAATTGAATGTAAGCTAAATTGCAAAATTTGAGACAATCACCAAAAACATCGTTTCCCTGAGGGGGATGAAGAGTGGGAGCTTGTATCCCCATTGATTTTATTAAATAAACTACACAACTCTTTATTGGAGTGATTTGTGACCATTCATTAAGGGGGGTCACAAGTCTTTACAATGTTTTACAAGTATTTATTGAAGAAAGGGGTGCCCCCGGGGGTCCCGGATGCTCCAAATCCGCCCAAAACGAACATAAATCCCTCTTATATGTTCGCATACCTGCACAAAACAATGAGCAAACAAAGACAAAAGATGGCCAAAAAAACTTTGGAAGTGTCTTTGGTTATTAGTAGGAAAACCCCAAAATTGACTAAGTAAAATTAGTGTAAAATGAGCAAAAATAAACTAAGAAGAGCAAGCTAAAGAGTTTGTCTCCTTAGGGTATTTGTTTTTTGTTTTAAAACAACAATATAAAGACACTCTAATTGCCAAATATGGACTAAAAGATCTTTGAAACAAGTCAACCTTTAGCCTTTAAAAAAATCGAAGTAAATTACTTGCTAAAAATGATGTTTCTTGAGCTAGATCTAGTTTAAGATGATAAAATTGAAACATGAAATCTAGATCTAACTTTCAAATTCACTTACTAACTTAGATAAGAAGGATTTTGAATCTGATACATATCAAAGATAAAGTAAGAAACTAGTAACAAAAAATTTAGATTTTTTTTTTAGAAAGAGAGAAGGAAGAAACTTGTAGCCTTGGAACCCTTGGGCAATGGAGTCTTTAGATGAGTTAAGGAGGGACTAAGTCTTTAGATCTTTGAAGTTGTGAAGAGACAAGCAAGTTTCATCACCACTCCAAGCTATGAGAACATGTAAGCCTTAAAATCTTGCAAATAAACTTGTTAACAAAATTGGTGTCACCTACACAAGAAACTTGAAGGGTATGTTAGTTAACCGAAACATGCATACACATCAAAGTCTCTAAATATAAATGAACAATAGGATTAACAACAAGTTAGATAAATCCTATCCTACTAGATGATAACATCCTTTCAAAGGCCAAGATAACAAATCCAAAGAAGAAATTAGGCAAATATTACCTCATAGATTAAGCACAAATTGACATCAAGCATCCACACAGATGTATGACACACCTTCTTGACCTCCAAAGTCTCTTTATTCCAAATGAAAAGTATTACAATAGTACAACTACAAGCAGCAATCCCCAAACTCACACTAGATTACAAAGGGAGAGAGCTTGTATATATAACCTCATGGGAGATAATTCCAATGAAGGAGGGCACACCAAGTGTACAAGGAGGGCGCACCACTTGGAGAGGAAAGGGAAGCCAAGTGTCAAGAAAGGGAAGCCACATATCCCACATATCCAATGCATGAAATATGTGAGCAATAGGAAGAGGGGGAGGGCACCACCTCTCAAGAGGTAGGCAACCCTCTCAAGAAATGCACCACCTCTCCTCAAGAGGTGTGCACCTCCTCTCTTTGGAGATCTCTATAACTCCTTCCAAATCTTGCCCACTTAAATCAAATCACATCCTATTTGTCTCTTTTGACTGTCACCTTGTCTCTTGGGGCTTTAAATCACCCAAAACATGTCCCCACATGTTTCCCAAAATTTAGCACTTGTTGATTTTATTTGACTTTTGGGGTTTTTTGAGTAAAATTGATTTTTAAGTGATTAAAATCACTAATTTTACTCAACCAAGTGGGTACTTAGGTAATTTGGGTGTTCTGGGTCCAAAAATGAGCACCCCTAAGGCATAGGAAAACTCCTAGTACCATTTTTTTATTACAACTTTATTTTTTAATTAAAAATTCCTTTTTTGCGGAAATTTTTTAATTAATTGAAAAAAATAAAAATAAAAATCTTAGGGGGGACTTAGCACATTTCCATAAGGCTTTAGGAGTATGTTTACCATGGTAATATACATTTCACACTAGGATTAGATCCATGCTAAGGCCTAACCATGAATATACACTCCAACTTTGGAGAATTGAGTGAAAAACTCATAAATTATAAATTGTCTTTAAACTGCAAAATATAATTAATAAGTAAGAAAAACACTCCAAAGTAACAACTCATGCCTAAGTCGAAGGTGGCTAAGACCTTTTACAAGTTCATCATGCAACATCTCTTATTACATTTTTTTTATGGAAAATGTGAAAAAGGTTGGTCTTAATGACCGGCTGAACTTTTGAACTCTGAATATTGAACATGAAAATGTCTAATCTTTGGCGGCTCGTTGGAAATCCATCCTAGTGCAACTTGGTGGATAACATGGAGAATTGAAGAAAGGGAATATATCTCATCTTCAAAGCAGTTATAAAAAATGGAGCATGATTTATCTAGATTGACCACCATACCAATCACAAAACAATACAGATCGATGATCTTTTTTAAGGATACCAATTCTCTATGAGAACCTTGAACACATCATAAAATATCGTCTACAAAAAGTAGATGGGAGACTGATTCTCTATCAGTTAATTGGATGTCTCTTAACCCCCCAGATCTCCTTGCCTCCATCATCATTATGCTCGAGGCGTTTGCTATGATCAGAAAAAGGAATGGAGAGAGAGGGCACCCATGTCTAAGCTTGCGGAAAGCTTTAAACACACATGAGTAGGACCCAATAATTATGACAGTGAAAGAGCACTTTGAAGAATTGTATTTTTTTGTAACTATTTCTATTTTTTATTATTGATTTTATTATTGATTTTAATGTTTTATTATTATTTTAATGCGTTGTGTTACATGAACATCTCCCCCATACTGGGGTGTAGAGTGCCTCCACGCAAAGATAGACAATTGACTTAAAATGCATTCAAGCCTCACTTTTATTTATGGTTTTTTCCACTTTTTGCCTGGACTCCTCTTGGCTTAACTTTGCCTATTTCTAGTTGGAAGAAGCTAATAATTTGGATACAACCCTTCTTTAATATTTTAAAATTTTATCTTTTAATATTAAAATGTTTATATAAAATAGATTAATAATGTATTAATAATATAAAAAATTATAAAAGAACAATGTATTTTTGAAGGTGGAAACATATGCCATAACTTAGTCCTTGATTAGTAAGGAGGACAATTACTACTCTATGTTATTTTTGGAGCATACTTCTACTCTTGTCAGATGCCTATGTCGATAGTAAACTTATATTTTTACATCCAAGGAAGACGAGCTCACGCTACCTCCAATAGAATCATATACTTTTTAATAACATTTAAGCTTAATCTCATACACTAAACCAAATACTATCCCAATTACAATTTAAATTATTTTATTACTGTTATCGCACAATTTGTACTTGTCCAAAGCCCAAGGCAAGTGGGACAAGATTGGTGTAACATGGGGGTAATCCTATCACTGTCACCTCAATAGGATACCCCTTTCTATTTAGGAGAAGGATAAATCCACTCCAAGGGAGACGTCCCAAGACCTAGGGGGTTTGGAGAAGGGCAAAGGATAAGATAAAACACCTCTCTTTGTAAGTCACTTAAATCAGGTTTTGTTACTAAGTCACATCTTGATGGATGAAGCAAAAGGTAAAAGTAAGTGTTCATGCCCTTTACCAAGACAACAACAACTATTATGGCAGTCTTACAAGCAACAAATGATATTAAAGCTTCGACAAGACAAGTAACTTACTGCACAAAACCTAATTTAAGTGACCTAGAGAGAGAGGTGTTTTATCTTATCCTTTTTCCCTTCTCCAAACCCCCTAGGTCTTGGGACATCTCCCTTGGAGTGGATTTATCCTTCTCCTAAACAGAAAGGGGTATCCTATTGAGGTGACAGTGATATGATTACCCTCGTGTTACGCAAATCTTGTCCCACTTGCCTTGGACTTTGGGAAAGTACATATTGTGGGATAACATTTTTGGTGTCGTTGTCGAGGAACATCGAGTCAATTTTCCTCGAACGACAAATTTTCGGTAAGCCTTTCACTTTTCAAGTCTTACCTAGCGACTCCACTGAGGGTGATTCCCTCTTTTCCATTTGATAATCCCTAGAAGGATTATCTGGTGACTCCACTAATGATAAATCCAACCATGGCTTCTTGATGGGACCCAGGTAATTTTAAACCCTTGGATATGAGTAAAATTGTAGGTCACCCTCGACAAATGCCTCTGAGGTATGAAATATGGCTCCCTAGATTCATTATTAATGATGTGGTTAGTGCCGAAGATCACATGAATAACTTATGGGCTTTCTTTCAACTCCACCCTATCAATGATGATGTTGAATATTTGGCAATGAAACTTTTCTCTACCACTCTTCATGGCAATGCTAGAAAGTGGTATGATGGCCTCCCTGATGCCAGCATCACATCTATGGACCAATTAGAAGAAACCTTTCTTCAGAAATGGAGTATTAAATTAGAAGATATCCACATGTTGATGAAAAGACTCGATTACATGCAACCAAATAAGAACAAGACTGTCAAGGAATTCCATACCAGATTTGAGAAGTTGTTACAACAAATTCCTAGAATCCATCGTCCTGAAGACAAGTACCTCGTTTACCTCTATACCAATGCAATCTCAGGATTATTAGGATTCCTCCTCAATGAAAAGGGGCCAAGGACAATCCAAGAAGCTTATCACATGGCTACAAAAATCGAGGCAAATATCTCCTCGCCCAAGGGAGAATATCTCTTTACTCTAGAAATCAAGATTGATTACCCAGAGGATACCTCAAATATTCTTAGCCTAGATGCCCTTAAGATATTCATTGAAGAACTTAATGAATGGTGGGAATCAATTAGCAAATAAGATCTTGAAGAGAGGGTTCCTAATGAAGGTCACCAAGAATTCACTCATGATTCCATGAAAGAAGGAGACTTGGAGCTTGAAAATGAACTGTTGATATGTGTTTTTCCCTCCAATGAAGCCATCCAAGATCCAATTTCTCCTGCACAAGAAGAAGAGAATGAGGCTAATCATTTCTCTTTTCAGGGTTGTGATGATACCTTATTCTATGAATTAGAAGGCGAAGAAGTAAAGGAACCCTTGGTCGAGCTAGATCCTTCATACTCTGACAAAGGAGAAGAAATCATTAAAGAGGTGAGTCATGAGGATGATATACTGATAGTTTCTCTTCCATTTGATGAATTCATCCAACCCTTTGACCCTCCTGCACAGGAAGAAGTGAATACAATAAGTTGTTTCCCTTTCCAAGATTTTGATGATCCGTTATTTTGTGATTTGGAAAGTGAAGAAGTGTCAGAGGATCCCTTAGATGTATTAAACCCTTCATGTTATGATAAAGGTAATGACATGGTTGATAATATCGATGAGTTCATACATGTTCAAAGACGTAAATGGGATGTGGTTGGTTCTGATAAGGATCTCATTTATGATATATAAGGACATCTTCAAATGTTGCATGTACAACTATCATATGAGGTTACTACTAACTCTGATATTTGGCAACAAGGAGATGGTGTGGTTACATATATATTGAAAACACATAAGGATGACTTAATGCAATGTTCTCATGATGATTTTCGGTCATACCTTGAGGAGTTTGACGGATATTCTTTTGAGCACTTGGATTTATTTTATGAAGAAAATTTTCAACCATCACTGTGCTCTAACTTTGATGAGGGTCAGAACATTGTCTCCCTAGAGCAAGATTTTTGTGACAAGAATTCCCAACCTTTGCTATTATCATCTTGTTGTTCTACTACATATATGGTTGGGGGTTTCTGTCATGATAGTCACCCGCCTATCATACATGATTGTTTTCAACCTTTGATTGGTCGTAGGTTTTTTTTTCAGTTTTATGTACAAAATCAACAAACCGTTGGTTGGAAGCTAAGTTTTTTCTCTAGGCCTGGTTTCATCCCTCACCTTGCACCCCCGTTTTTAGATAGGCAACTGTAGGACTTCCCATAGGTTCCTTCTCATCCCTCCGCCTCAACTTTATGGAGATAGCCTCGTAGCTAAGGATGAGGATTTGCCTTTGTCTGACTTTCTTGGCACTATTTTGGGGAGGATAGGACAAGGTTGTGGTGTGTAACACACCCACTATCATAATTTAAAAATTTTGGGGCTAATCTCCCACAATGGGGAATCTCTAGAAACCCTCATTAGCGAAGTGCCAATCCCTGGTTCAATATCGGGATTCGGGGTCTCTAATGTCAAAATTCATTCACCCCCAAGACTCGCGCTCCCCCCAAATTTCGACGTGCTCCCTACGCCTTAGCTCCCCAGACCAAGCCTATGGTCCACTGCCTCTACGTCTGTGGTCTTACCTTCTTTCGGGGCTACTCCTATCAGAGTTTCGGGATTTCCGATGTCGTAACTCACGAGTCCTCAGAACTCGCAATCCTCCGATCCTCGATATGCCCTTAACGCATTAGCCCTCTAGGCTATACAATAGTCCATGTGACCACATACCATAGGACCACCGCCGTATAACCTCCCATCGGGATTTCGACATTTGTGATGACACAAAACACATGTCCCCGGGACTCGCGAGTTCCCGATTCGCGTCGCGCCTTTCTGATCACGCTAGCCCCACTGGCTTAGCCCCTGGTCCACATGACCAACTCCGTGACCACTACCTTATCCCCATCAGGGCTACGGGATTTCCCATGTCCCAAGACCCACATCCATGGGACCCGCAGTATCCCGATTCCCGACTCTCTCCGGATGCTTAACACGCATCCTCCTTACAGCTTCGTCCTCCTCCGCTACCATGCTGACAGCTGGCTCCCACTCATCGAGGTTTCGCGGCTCGCGATTCCGTATGGCAAGAGTTCCTTGCATTCGAAAACCCCGATATGCGGAACCCCGACTATTTTAGATCCACGGACACGCGTCCCTCAAATGATGGACAGTCCTGATTATATCGGAGAATCGCGTATCGCGATTCCCTTGTGTACGAGTCCCTTGTCTCCGAGAACCCCAATTCCCCGATCTCCAACTCTTCGGGATCCTCTGCCACGTATCCCTGCTGATTGGGCGGCTCAGATTCTATCGGGAAATCGCGGATCGCGATTTCCTATTACAACAGTTCCACACTCCTAAATTCTCCGATGAGTGAAATCTCAATGCCTCCCAGAACGCCGACACGTGTCCTGCTGAGATCAACGGCTAGGACGCTTCCTCTGCACCCTAGGGGGTAACTCCAATGCAATTTCTCGATATCTGACGGCTGTCGAGATTATGATCTAAGATCCGACGATTCAGATCATTTCTCCTGCACACTTCCCTTCCAAAGGCTACACTTCGTGCAACTCCTCCCGATCCAACGGTTTACGGGTAATTTGGACCGAGATCTAACGGTTTAGATTCGTTCCTTTGGGTCTTGGGGTCTATGATCCCAATTTTCTCGTTGTTCACGATGATAGAGGACAAAGGGGCAAGGTATGTAACGCCTGCGTTACTTTTGTCAATCTAATAGTCGTGCATGAATATGGTTCCTCCGACGAGATCTCATCCGCCGACTTGTCACTTCTCACAACACTATTACCTTGGAACCTTAATGGAATCGTTCCTCCTCGTGCAGGGTTAATAAGGCTTGTGCGTTCGAATCCTTATTCTGGGTTCTTAGTGAACCTTTCCAAGGAGGAAATCTCGGTGAAGGGATCCCTACCGGGGCATTCCCGGAAGCAAATAAAGGGAAACAACTTCCCGAGAACGGCTGGGCGTGGTTAGCTTCATTTCATCAACGTAATTCTTGCATGGTTTACTCGGTGTTAAGCATATGTCAACTCATTCATATCAAGCACTACGCGGACATTCTCATGCTGAAACCATTTACGATTTCACAGCTCTATGAGCCCATATCTACTCCTCATTATCAATTACTGCACAGATATTCTTACACAGGAAATATTTACAATTACACAAGTCTATGAGCATATGTGACAGCATATAAATGTCAAAATACAATATAAGCAAAATACTTATCAAAATAACTTCAACAATGGAAGCAACTGCTGAGAGGGATGCTCGTTTCCACCCAACCATAGGCGTAGTGACTCCTAATGGATTTAACACTAGCCACCCCCGAGCTGAGACCACGATGTCCTGAGACCTGCGTCTCTGTGTCTGCCAGTGCCCAGGAGTGAAGGTTGCATCCCCTTCCTCCCTGCGATCACTCACTCTGCATAGAACTGCTAGAGTTCCCCTCGCGTCCGCCCTTTTCAATCGCTTTCGCCATACGCCTTATCCTCTCACGAGGTTGCGTGTGGCATGATTACCCTTGCGCTAGTCATTCATGATGGCTCTACGGATAGGCGGTTCACCTCCCCATCCCTCATCAAGCCATCAACCTACCGGCCTGCAAGGCATTAATTTCAGGGCTAGCGAGCCGCTTTTGGTTCTCCGAGCCAGTGGAGTCCAAAATACGGTATTTTAATTCTTGGTGGAAGTTAACGCCCCTTTTCCAGGTGCCCTCCACCACCATCGTGGTCTCTTTTCCGCACATCCCCTCTCAGCAGTTCTGCAATA
Organism: Picea engelmannii; assembly: GCA_009831015.1. Lineage (NCBI taxonomy): Eukaryota > Viridiplantae > Streptophyta > Pinopsida > Pinales > Pinaceae > Picea > Picea engelmannii. Next base: position 485,777 of record ML780082.1, on the reverse strand, counting down.
AATTCAAACTGTCATTTACAT
>ML780082.1:461577-479298 GCA_009831015.1 Picea engelmannii | reverse complement strand
GCTGAAACCATTTACGATTTCACAGCTCTATGAGCCCATATCTACTCCTCATTATCAATTACTGCACAAATATTCTTACACAGGAAATATTTACAATTACACAAGTCTATGAGCATATGTGACAGCATATAAATGTCAAAATGTAATATAAGCAAAATACTTATCAAAATAACTTCAGCAATGGAAGCAACTGCTGAGAGGGGTGTTGGTTTCCACCCAACCGTAGGCGTAGTGACTCCTAATGGATTTAACACTAGCCACCCCCGAGCTGAGACCACGATGTCCTGATACCTGCGTCTCTGTGTCTGCCAATGCCCAGGAGCGAAGGTTGCATCCCCTTCCTCCCTGCGATCACTCACTCTGCATAGAACTGCTAGAGTTCCCCTCGCGTCCGCCCTTTTCAATCGCTTCCGCCATACGCCTTATCCTCTCACGAGGTTGCATGTGGCACGATTACCCTTGCGCTGGTCATTCATGATGGCTCTACGGATAGGCAGTTCACCTCCCCATCCCTCATCAAGCCATCAACCTACCGGCCTGCAAGGCATTAATTTCAGGGCTAGCGAGCCGCTTTTGGTTCTCCGGGCTAGTGGAGTCCAAAATACGGTATTTTAATTCTTGGTGGAAGTTAACGCCCCTTTTCCAGGTGCCCTCCACCACCATCGTGGTCTCTTTTCCGCACATCCCCTCTCAGCAGTTCTGCAATAAATTCAAACTGTCATTTACATTCATTGACCTCTTCCTGCAGGTCCATTTATATCACATATTCATACTTATGAGTTTTTCCATAGTCCTTGGCCAGTTCAGTTATATTTACAATCTGGGGGAAACAGGGTGTTACATGGTGACACCTCTCAGCATGATTTAGTCCCTCCCTCCTACCTCCATGATTTATATTTTATGATTTCCTATGATATGATGTATGTTCTAACCCATACTATTTTTGTGCTCAACCTGTCATTGTTTTGGTTTATGATGAAGCACATAGGCAGGTATTATGAGATATTGCTAGGATGGTTTCACTAGTTATATGACTACACCTAACATTCAACCACCAGGTAAGTGTAGGTAGGTAGGCATTTGCATCCATTGTACATACCATTGCATATCATTCTAGTATAGTTGTAATTGCATTTACATGTTTTCTTTACTTCATTTGTATATATGTATGCTCATGATCATATGTTAGAATTTTGACTTTGCATCATATACGGACAAGGGGTGATATCACCACCCTAGATGTTACTAATATCTTTTGTTGAGATTTAGCAGGCACAAGTCATACCAAATATGTTGAGGTTCTCGTGCGCTCTACGATGAGCACATGTCCCCGAGTTGGAGCCAAATGTTATCCCCTAGCCTAGGAATAACTAAGGAGATCATGTCTCGAGGTCCATAGGTTCCAGACATGGAGTACTGAGGGCCATATGATCTGAGCATGGCCCCGGAGGGCCCCTCTTTTCTTCAATACGGTCTACACATCGCCAGCAACAGTGTCCATCACACCGGCCTGGTCCCAGGAGGCAATGGGTCTTGCTCCATGAGGTAATGAGTCCATGTATCATGGTATGTATCACTCCGATATTTGAAGCACTTGAATATGTTGTATTGAATCTTTCTTGATTTCAAAACGTTTGCTTGGAAATTATGCTCTTTGCCTCGTTTAGACCTAGGAGGGTGACATTGTGCCCTAGTAAGTCGGTTCCCTTTAGGATAGGTTGCTACTGGATGGACCCTTGAAGAGTCATCATCTATTCCCCACCATACTTACCACTTTCCATCTCTATTCCCTCCACCTCCGCATCTTTTGGGCATTGGGATAATCTCAACTAGGAAGGATTGTACCTTACCTCATGGGAAGAAGGGGGCTAAAGGCCTAGAGGGTAAAAGTAGCTGGAAAAAGTTAAGAGCCAAATTTGAAACCTTCGAGATGCTTCACCCAAGGATTCCCAAGAAAGCAGTGAAATGCTTCTCAGTAAGAAAAGGGGACCCACAAAAAATAAAGTAAAATACTCAAGGAACTAGTTGGTGGATAGGAGGTCTCATCACGAGCTGACCTGATCATAAACATGTAGTGGTATGACATTACCATTATCTTGTCACCAAGCCAGGGTAGTGGCTCTTGGTTGCATATCTAAGAGAAAGGGGGTCTCATCACGAGCCAACCTTCTCATTTTTGTGAAGTGTTTGTGAATGACACTATCACACCTGGTCACCAAGCCAGGACAATGGCCTTCAACTAGTTTCTCGAAGCATAAAAAGAGAATAAAAAGAAAAGCTAAAAAGTGAAAATGGCAATAAATGGGCTTGGAAACAATTGCATTAATGACAAGGTGCAACTCACCCTCCACAAAGCCCCCCATAGGTAAGACTCTACAATCCCTTGCATCACATGAACCCCATGCCCAAAGGTATACCCCACATCATCTCATACACACACATGACTAAGATTTATTCTACTTGGGAAACACCTTAGACTTAGGGGCTATTAACCCAATATGACATCTTGAGACCCTCTCCAAACCTAAATTTGGCAAGTTGTATAATGTCTTGGAGCATTTGTTTGGGTTAGGGGGGTTTGATGCACATGTTCGGGTGCTTTGATTATTAGATGTGATACTTGTGACTCATGGACCCCTAGGGGGCGTACTTGTTGTCTTTGCAGGACTTTGCCCAATGGAAAGATATTTATGAGGAGATGACTAGTTCGAACCTTCATGAGGGCCTGAAGCCCATAGATGGATGTTGAGACCCCATGCAAGGGGCATGACATAGATTGCTGACTTATACCACGAAGAAGGAAGTCGTTGCCTTTAGAGGCACTTTGGTAGGCCTAGATGAAGGGTCTTCAGCCCCTCCCAACTAGACGTTAGCCCTTGGAGGCCCTAGACGTCACACTTATAGCCCTAGACATCACCAGGGCTAGGGTTTGATATTTTTAAGACATTGATGAGGCTTGTGGCACATGTGGGCATGATTTAAGGCCTTAGAGGCCTAACACTGCATCTTTCTTGCTCAACGTCCCACACATGGGGCTTAACGTCACCTTAGAGGAGCATGACGTCACCCTATTAGGGTTTTATGTTGCATTTTAGTGAAAATTTAATTTTTGTAATAATTGTTCAGGGTCGGCCTTGATTTTTTGACCTAAAGTAATCAAAGATAAGATTTTGGTATAAATAAACAAAAAGTACATTCATTTTTCATCATAATTGGTCCTTGGAGACAAGAGGACTGAAATTTTCGCCCTCTTGAGGTGTACTTGGCTGAAATAGTGAGGCACATCTCTCTTGGAGGCTTGTTTTGGTAACTTGGATTAAATTTATTAAGTTTTATGGCAATCTAGTGTTGTTTTGCATGATTATTCTTGGTGCAAGTAAGTAAAATTTGCGTTTGTCATTTATTGAAATGATTATGGTATGGTTTACTTGCTTATATAAGATTATGAAATTGCATGTCTAATTAATGTTAGAAGTTAAGGAACTTAAGGTATTACTTCCTTGCTTTATATTTTCCAAGATTCATTAAATTGATCTAGTAATTTGTTAAACCTCTAAACCCCCAAAGTGATAGCACTTTAGAGGTTGCTATCAAGTTATTGTTGCATAATATTTTAATCCAAAAGAAGTCTAAGGAGAAGGAGCCACTAGGGCCTAGAAGTGCCTACACCCTAGCCACCTTCCTTCTAGAAGTCAAGAGCCTAGAAGGACTTAAGGTATTACTCCTCCTAAGTTTCTTTTCCCTCTTAGATTTGAGTATAATCACTTTGTTATCAACCCTAAAAGAGAGTTGCCAACTTTGACTCCGTCACCCTCTTGAAGGCACTAGTCTTCATTCCTCATTTCCTTGACAAGAAATCATCAACTTGCACTCAAACTTTCACTTGCTATCCTACTAACCACCACTAACCCTATCCTAGTCTAGAACTACTAATTACTGACTTGCTGCTGTCATAATCACTGTTACAACCATTATCTAGCAACCCATCCAAGCTTGTTGACTAGTTGAATCAGCCCAAAATTTGTATAAGGCAAAGTACTATCAATTAAAGCTAAAGCTTGTGTTTAATTGCCTTCATAACGTGCATTTTTGAGGCTTAATTACAACTGCCATAACTTTATTTTATTGTTGTATTGTCATCTCCAACAACTTATTGAAGTTCATTTGCTAGCTAAGATATCTCTAGAACTTGCATATGACAAAGTGTTATCAGTTGGAACCTTTAATATCTTGTTATATTGTCTTATAAGTGCATGTTCTGATATTTATTGCAACTGTCATCACCATTTCACTACTGTTATATTTCTCTTAAGTGCTGCATACATTGTTAGCTAATATTTGTGCAATAAGTTTCTTGTCTTGTCGAAGCTTTAATATCACTTGTCGCTTGTTAAACTACCATAACATTTGTTGTTGTCTTGGTAAAGGGCATGAACACTTACTTTTACCTTTGCTTCTTCCTTCAAGATGTAATTTCATCTGATTTGAGTGACCTAGAGAGAGGGGTGGTTTACCTTACACTTTTCCCTTCATCAATCCACTAGGTCTTGAGACGTCTCCCTTAGAGTGGATTTATCCTTCTCTTAAACATAAAGGTGTACGTGATAGGATTACCCCCATGTTACACCAATCTTGTCCCAGTTGCCTTTGGCCAGTACAAATTACGGGATAACAATTACTATAGACAAAATTTTCCGTTACAAAATTCTATCAAAATATTAAAATGAATCTATGGTTTTCTAGACAAATAGACGCTCCCTTCCATTATGCTGTACGTTAACGTTTGAAACATATTATGTAATGCGTTATTTTCAACTAAATAGTTCTTTGACACAATACCTTGACATGTAATGCAACTCAGCTATATATACTGAGTAGAGTATTTACCATGAAGTATTTTGTGTATTTGTCAGTGGCATTAGTGAGAAATGGTCATTGCCTGTGCAGCTAGAAGACATGCATTGAGAAGCAAAACGCGGGCTCTCCATGGATTACCACGACCCAATTCCAATTCCAGATGGATTTGCAGTACTGCCATCAATAATACCCACAAGATGGTTTTCAGTTTCGGAGATGGATCCCACGGTGCGCTGGGCTTGCCCTCTGGAGGCGATGCATACGAACCTACACAGGTGGAGCGTCTCCCCCGCCATGTCAGCAGCGTGGCAGCTGGACACTATCACTCATTGGCCGTGACCCACAGAGGAGAGGTCTGGGCATGGGGGAGGAACGAAGAAGGCCAGCTCGGACGAGGCCTCGAAGTGCCAAGGTTAGTACTAGTCAGTTTTCGGTGACCATTTTACTTCTTTGCTTAAGAAGTTGCAATCCTGCCACGTCTGCTGTTTTGATTTTTGCCACGTCATGCCTTCAAGTTCTTGCAGCCCATTTTGTTTCTTTGCTTAAAAGTTGCAATTCTTACACTCCAGCCCTTTTGATTTGTGCTACGCCATGCCTTCAAGTTATTGTGACATGTCATCTATGGGTCTTGTGCCATGCCGTCTCTCCGGAGTTTGGATACATGTACAATTAGTGCCACATTTCCAGACCTATGAAGAAGCGGATTTTTCAAGAGAGCATATCACTATGGGCATAGTCTAAACGTTTTACTTTTTAATCTTTTTCGGTACATCTTTCCCATCAGTTTTACCCAAAATTTGGTTAGAAATTTAAAAGCGTTGCTAGAATTGCAGATTTCAGTTGTTGAGCTTGTACAATCTGAGTGTTTTAGAGGTTTTTCACGGCGCTGAATCTATTTATGCATTCAAAAATGCAATTTAAGTAATGAAACACCATTTCACCAACAATTGCATAGCTGGAGTTCGATGGATGGTTGCATAGCTGGAGTTCGATGGATGGTTGCTGGAAAAAGTAAAAACGTAGAACATTTAGACTTGTCCTATCACTATGCTGTGGTGATTTTAACTTTTCACATATATATATATATATATATATATATATATATATATATATATATATGCATCCCACCCTTTCACACTGTTAACTCCCAGATTTGCTTGTGCAACTGGAGGGTTAAGATCCAACTAGCTTTCATTAGGCTTGTTTCAATGACAGGCACATCTGGTTTCACAGTGATCAGAGTTCGTTTCAGAGGTATTTTCACCAGATTTTGAGGAAATTGTTATTTTTACCAGTTTTCCTAGTTTCTAGGAGCCAAAGTTCAGAGGTCTGCATGTTAGAGTTGATCACATGTTATTGGTCCTTGCGGGCTCATGATGCCAATGAGCTTTTTTCGGGTGATGTGCAAGCATTTTCATGGCCTTGCTATTTTTAGCAGTTAGGGTTTTAGGGCTTGCATGGGGATTCTAAGCATATATTTGGGTTCCTTGCAGAAAAGCGAGCTTGATGAGACAGTTTTCATTGACATGTGAGATGTTGCTATTTTTAGCAGTCCCTATTTTTAGATGTGCTATACTTGGCAGCAGTCTCATAGCAGTTTCCTTCATTTTCTGTCTTTCCTATTTTTAGGAGTCAGGCTATTATTTTTGGCATGGCTATATTTAGCAGTTCTATTTGTGGCAGGTATGGGGTATAGTCTCATTGTTCTAGTGTGCAGTATTGAATTGGTGAGTCTATTCTGAATTGGGTAAGTGGAGGTGTTCTTAGTATGATGCGTGGCAGCCATTGGAAGAGTTGTCATTTGAGACAAACCCTAGGTCGAATTTGTGCTATGTATGTCAACCTTCAAATCCTGATTCGACCTCCATGGTATATTTGACATTTGGCATTGTCTAGCTGTTTTATGAAATGGTTTTTTTAGCTGGAATCCAGAGATATAAATTTAAACGAATCACCTTTTTTTGGTGTTCAAAATCCATTTTTAAATGTAGAAATGGATTCAGCATGCTGAAAAACCCCTGGGGCACTCAGACTATACAGAAATAACAAATTTTCGCTGGATTTTGGGTAAATGTCCCCGGAAAAAATCGTCATTTTGTAGAACCTTTAGCGTACGGCTTTGGCATTCTTCTAAGTTTGTCCAGCCTAATCCATATCCCATTCTCATGGCATGAGTTCTAAATTTACCATTGGATAATCCTTTACCAATTTTGGAAACCCTAACTTGCCTTGGTATTTGTGCTATCTTTGATCAACTGAAACCCTTGTTCGATTTGCTAAAATTGTTCAAACAGAAACTCTAATTCGCTTTGCTATCTTTGACCAATTGATAACCTAGTCTCTTTTGTTATAATTGGTAACTGTGTTAACATTATCTAAGCAACCCTAAGTCGACCTCCTCCTTTATAATTAGAGTTTTGCTGAGTGTTTGCATGAGCTGTATTTTTCCAAGAGAAATCGATGGCTTACATTGTTCCTGGCAGCACGAGTTTGAGCAGATTTATCTTTTGAAGTATGCATGCTACAGGACAGCAGTCATGCAATTAAGTGCGCCTTGATGAAGGATGGCTTGATACAGGTTTAATATTCAAGTTTAAAAATGGAATTCGTGGGGTTTGTTTTTAGCCACAAAAATCGTAAACCTAGAAGGGAACGCTGGAAAGTCCACTTACAGCCACTAATTTTTGAGTTAACACTGAAATAATTTTAAGAACATGCGTTCTAGTGGTCATTTTCGGCCAGTTTTTGATAGATAGCAGTAGAAACAACAGTAATAGAACTGCTGTAGTAATTGTTTTTAGGCAATTATGTGATACATTGTGAGTAGACAATAGTGCTTTCCCCAGATCATTGCTGTTTTACATGCAAGCAAGTTTCCATATTCAGTAGAGAGTGAGTTTGTGGGCAGTTTGAACAGGTTTCTATATCCAACTGTCTTATTTTTGCTATGGGACGAGTGCATGGAAGGTTGACTGCCACATGCAGGCAGGTTGTCTTGAGTTGGTCTTCGGTTCTTTTTCATGCACAACTAGGATGTACTTATTCTTTTTCTTCTTGCTCGTATAAAAGCAGTGTGAAGGGGACTTGAAGGGGGAAAGAAATTTTTGAAAACAGTCTACAGTGCAACGTCTTCAATTCCCCATTTCCAGATTTCTTTCATTGCTGCCCCCACTATGTACTTTGCTTGTTATGGTAACCGGTCTTGTATTCATCATCATGATGCAAACAATCTTTTGATTAATATACATATAGGGTTCGATTATGTCGTGTTTTTGCATCTCCTTGAATCTCATGGTTGAATAATTATGTATTGTTACAGTGGTGTGGATTGGCCTTAGTGTCCTTATTTTGATTCTATATTCACTTAAGGTGCATATCTGTTTCCTTTTTTCATTCATAGCTGTAGTTGGTTGATGAAATTAAATCTCCTTCATCTTATTTTTACTAAAAGTTTACCTTTATCCTTGGTTTGTCCCACGAATCTTGAGGACAAATATTTCATGTGCTAATCAGTTATTCTATTTACGTAGATTTGCTAGGTTGTGGACAGCATGCAATCACTATCACTAGGGACACCCCCCGATGACTAGAAAAGCACCAATCCAAACGGAGGGGTAACTAGCAGTGGCCATAGGCTAATTGCTTATAGTTATTTCGTAGGTTTGCTAGTGCAGATTTGTGAGATGACACATACCTAAGTGAAGAATGACACGTTTTGTAATCTCAATAATTGTTTAAAGGCTATCTCAATATCAATAGCCACATTTGACAAACTCCATGCAGGGAGCAAGCATGGCCGCCAGGATTTCAACCTAGGTAATTGTCACAACAATCACTCCAAGTTGTCACAGTCCAACATGCAACTTTTCTCACACACACAGACTTTTAAGGTCCTTTGACACTGATCTGGTCTGTATGACCTCTTTTTAGAATCAAAATTGAAAAATGAAATTAATCAAATTTGATGTGGGGTTCTTAAGATATAAACTGTCAACAACAATTTTTTTTCAAATAAAGACAAAATTCCTCAAATCTCAAGCAATGCTAGATTTAATGCCAAATTTAATGGTGAATGTCGATTTTTCTAGCGAGGCAAATAGGGGCCTGCATTGCAAAGATCGGGCTTCCTTCAAAGTAGATGTTAGGTTGGAAAGGTATATATTTTGCCAAAATGCGTGGGTCTTGCACACAACCCCATCACATCACTTTTGAAATTCATGCTACATAAGTGTTGTAAAACTCAACTCTACAAATACTTGGTGGGAATTATCAACTTGGGAAATCATAAAACCTAGGAAGCATGAAAAATGAAAAATATATTATTTTTTCATTTAAATTTAAATATAAACTAACAAAAACATCAAATGCTCAGAATGCTATGTAAATATGAAAAGAGGATAGATATATAAAATGTATTAGATGTCAAACGATACATGGCACATTAACTATTGGTTGTTGCTGAGTCAAAAGTTAAAATTGAATAGATAAAACAAAATTGTGTCAAATATATTATAAATTCATCTCATGGTTCATCTAAAATCTACTATCAATTCTCTTTGCCCCTTATATTGGGCAAATGTAATGGGTTCTCTCTAGTAGTGGAAGGTTTTGTGTCCCCAGTGGAATGTTTAGTGGTGGGTGCAGGTATTGAGGTTGGTGTCTTACTCTTTTGCATCTCCTCCTCTTCTAACCGTTGGTATGGGACATACTTTGCTACCATCTTGATCCGAATTCCAATTGGTCTTGGTTGGTTAGGAATTGGTCTCATTAACGATGCATTAGTATGTCATTGTTTGCTCATTTTTGACCGGTGAAACTCATACCAGATTAAATAATATCCTAACAATAAAGCCTAACTTGCAAACAATAGCAGAATATTATAGAGCTTGTTTGAAGTGAAGGGGCTATAGAAAGAGCAATTAAAAATTGTAAACTCATTAGCATGTTCTCAATCATTATACGTCAACAACAAACAACAAATACACTAGAAAAACTCTATAACTAGGGAAAACTCTCACGATGAATAAAACTATATATTTCATTAACATGAATGGTTACAATGATTGCTAGCGTATTACAAAGATGTGGTACCCAAGATTGGGTGTTGCATAATCGCAGTGCAACTGAACATCTCATGTAACGTCCCCACTATAATCCCCATTTTAATTAATGCATAATTTAGATATGAAATGTGGCTACGACCAAGCGATGTATATGCGACTTGTATTTCTGAATTTTAATAATAAAATGTGATGCCAACCACTAGGGAATATGGATAAAGATGGGGGCTGAATTAATCCACAAGAGAGGGAAGGGTCTAAGAGGATGTCTAAGAGAGGGGTCCAAGGGGAAATTATCCATGTCTATTAATTCAACCTACACTCCTAAATTTTATTATCATTATGTATTAAACTTCTAATTTTCCCTTGAGTATAGAAGAGCCCAATCATTGAATGCATGTAAGAGAGTGGGTGTGAGAAGTCACATCCCATAGTTACTGGGAGCATGGGGGATGAGTACAATCAGCTTGGGGAAATGTGTAATTCAAGAAAGCAAGCAAAGCGAGGAAATTCATATGGATAGTTACAACAATTTTAGACAGTCAATGTTTTGCATGAACAGTAAGCAGAGAGCAGTTAAGAAAAGCTTTGGAGATGGAGCAACCATGGAGGGCGAATTCTGGAGTGTATTTGGAGTAGAAGATTGATGAGCCAGGTTGTCAAGCCTGAAGAGTGAACTCTTGCGTGAGTTGCACTATAACAACAAGTGATTGTTGTTGTTTTCTTGGTAGTTTTCCTAGCACTGAGCTCCCTTGAGTTTCCTAGTAGAGAGATTCCTGGTTACCTGTGCTAGAGAGACCTTGATAAACGAATGGGATGCTCAATGGACTAAGAGCAGTGAAGGGGTACATTCCTTGGGTTGGGCAGGTCGAGAGGAAGAGAGCTGGTGGAAATTCAGGATAGTTGTAGGAGAATACTAGTGGGTTTTTCGATTTTCTAAGTTGTGAGTGGATAGTGAGAGACCACCCTCTTTTGTGGATTGCTAGCCCCAGCTCGGGAGAGACTTGCTGTTGAGATTTGGAACAAGAAGTTTATGGTTGGGTGGAACATCCATCCCAAGTAGCTGGTTGCACAACCGTTTCTAAAAGATAAGTGTTTATCTTGTTTCTGTGTTGCATTATGAGTTTAATTGCTGTGTATTAACTTTGTATTTGAGAACAATTTATATGCTGTTGTGTTGAGTTATTTAAACTGCATTCATGCCATTTTTAACATGATGTAGATGCATTTAATTAATGGTATCAGATAGTTAAATCTGTGTAATTCATAGCTGGTAAGCTACAGGAAATTAGTTAGCATATTTTTTTTTTCGTTTTTATGCGTTTTTGCATAGTAATGATCCTCAGTTCAGTTGGGGGTCGTTACATCTCATGCCTTGAGAGCTAATGTTTCCAATAGAACAAAATTGGTGAATGAGCAGGGCAATTGCTTTGTAGGCTCTACTGGCTGCTTGGAACTGTTGTCTAAACCAATGTGTTTGAGTGCTCTAATGTCTAAAAAATGAAGATCATAGAATGAAGAATGAAGAACCTCTTCATTGCCTCTTGTGCCACCTTACATAGGTTGCTTGCCAAAAATCAGTTACAGGGGGTTAATTTCCTATCACCATCACCTTCCATTTTCACTGATGATGACATATACTTGTTCCATGCCTTCTGTCTAGAGTTGTTAGCTTTGATTGCTTCCTCTTTGATAAAAGTGGCCTTCTTTCCACCAATGTTGATGACCTTCTTCGCGTCAACATTGACAACCTTGGAAATATCGACTTTCTGTTGTTGGTGGATACCAGTCGTCGACTTGTGCCAGTGATGTTGATGGTGCTCTTGCCCATTGGTCTTGTAGTTTCCCCAATGATTGCTTGATCACTTTTCTTTCTCCAGTAGAGATGGTGCACTTACTTTCCTCATCACAATAATGTACAACAACAACATAGAAGGATGAGGGCACAACTCTAGAGTGGCTCGAGAGGCAAGTTGTTCTTATGTAGACGAAGAGGGCACTTGCATGCTTTTACCATGCATATGCCAACCTTATGCTTTTCTAAATTTAGTTGTGATCCCAATTTTAGTGTGCTATTCATAAATTAGGTTTCTTTTCCAAAATTAGTAGATTTTCTTTAGTTCAAAATAGGCACCGATCCTAAGGAGAAGGTGAAGGTGAGTAGTATGAGGATTCTTATCCAACTAAGATGCAATTCCCTAGGGGCGTAGCACATGCATGCATGTTCATGCTCTATACTAGGTGCCTAGGGCTAGGGTTCCATCATTGTAAACCCTAACCTTCTTCTCTATAAAATTAGACAAGGTCTCTCTTAGTTAGATATACAGTGAGGGTTGTGTATATATTATATTGTACAATTTTATCTTCCAACGAATAGAAGAAAAGCAAATGTGATTTTGAGTGCTTCAAATTTCTACTATTTACTGTTCATACTTTTCAGTGAGCCATGTGTTTGTAGATCTAGATTACAAACAACAATTTTGAGAGTTCATTGAGTTTCCAACTTTTTAGAGTTTGTAGTTTGCAGGTTTTCTTACCATGTATTGAGATTTTAACATGGTATCAGTGTTGTGCTTTTGAGATCTTCCAATAATCCATGTGTGGATACTAGATAGACCCACTGTTTGTGAGGGGGAGTTGTCAGAGGGTTTTTGTGGGTGTGATGCCCAAGAGTCTTCGATTGAAGATATACGAACTTGTGAGAGGTTGTAGGGTGATTATTAGAATTAGGGCAGTAAAGTAGAACAAAGGTGTCTTTTAATTTTCAGTGAGAATAACAACTAGATCTTATATCCAGAAAACAAGTCTACACTACTTGAACAGAGAAAACAAACATGTGTGCTCAGATCTAAGATAGTTTAGTTATTTCATTAAATAGTAGATCTAGAATAAACAAAGGTTCTGATCTATAATGCTGGTGTAAACCTTAACAGATCTAAACTCAAAATAAACACAATCTGATCATGAGCAACAAACCAAACTTTAGAAACAAGGAGTGAGAACTAAACTCAATACACAATCCAAATCTGATAACATTCAATGCTGATACATAAATCTAGATAGATCAAAACAAAGACTCAAAGCAAGATCTAGATCTGAAAATGATAAACTGAATAGATAACTTACCTTGCCCTGAAGTCTTACCTCTGAAGATGTCACAGCCACACTCTAGAGATGCAATACCATTTGTTATTATGCTCAGACAAAGTCCAGCTCATAGATCCACCATATAGGTTGGATCTCTTGCCAAGAGAAGATTAGTCTTTCTTGCCACCAAGTAGATAGGGTCACAGGGATACAAATCTAAAGTCAAACACTCAACAAAAGTTTCAATCACCCAAACCCTCACACATAAATTCTGTTGATAAAACCCTCACACAAAATTAGCTTAAGGGAGGTCGTGGCTCAACACAGGACAGGTCTGGATAGCTGCAAAGGAGGGCCGCACTCATAAAGTCCACAAGGGGAGCTACATCACACAATAGTCCTCAAAAGGGAGAGCCGTACCCAACACAACAATCTTCAAAGGGGGCCGCACCACAACAACCACACATCAACAATAGCAAAGGGGAGCCGCACCACACAGCCACACCACAACCGTAGACAAGAGGCCGCACCACACAGCCACACCACAACCGTAGACAAGAGGCCGCACCACACAGCCACACCAAGCAGCAGAAAGGGGCCGCACCACACAGTCGTCACACTCACAACAGAAGAAGAGAGGGCCGCAAAAACCACACAATACTCAACAACAGTTACAACAAGGAGCCGTAGCAAAAACAAGAGGAGGACTGCAACCAAGAGAGAAATATTCCAACAGCAGAAGAGGGCCGCAGCAAGAGAAAATGATCCACACACTTTCAAACTTAAGAACATAAAAATAAGAGTGTGTGTGAGATGGGTAGAGGGTAGGGTATTTATAGTTTAGGCTAGGGCAAAGAAATAAAAGAAATAAAATTAAAATAATTATAATTAAAGATAACATGTTTAAATTAAATAATTTAAACATGTTATAATTAACATTTTAATTTAGACTTTACTTTAACCCTAAGACAAAAACAACAAAACCCCAAACCAACACAAGCAAGGGTAAAGGAGGTTTTAGGTGGGTAGCTTGGTGGCAATACTTGTCCATTCATATTCAAGGTGATCTTATTAACTTTATCATCATTGCATATGGAATACATCCCTTATGTGGTCATGCCCACCTTCAAGGAGGGTCATATACCAACAAAGTACCTGATCGAGGATCAAGTTGCCCCAGAACATTTCTGGGGTCTTATCCACCAAGGTGCAAGACCAAGGATCAACCCATGCCCCAGGCATGGGTACCCTGGACCATGTCCAGGGGCCCTAGACATATCTAGGGGCTTTAACTGCTTGGTCCTAGACCAAGAACCCCAGTCATATACTGTGGGCCCTCTCAGGGGTCTTTACTGCTTGGTCCTAGAACAAGAACCCCAGGAGTGCATTGGGGGCCCTAGATCTCGGCTAGGGTCAGAGCCATCCTCTCGGAGAATGGCTCTTGCAGCTGCTATAAATTTAACACTCCCTCTCAGCAAGAGAGGCATTCTCAGCTACACCAAGCTTGTCACGAAAGTATACAAAATTTGTCAGGGACAGTGGCTTGATAAAAATATCTGTTGTCTGTTCTGCCGTCGGAGCATACTGAATGCTGAGAACGTTCTTGTGAACCATGTCCCGGACATAGTGATATCTCATCTCAATGTGTTTCAATCTGTCGTGAAACACAGGGTTCTCAGTGAGCTTTATACAACTTTGATTGTCATAATGAATGACTGTGGGTTCAAGCTCTGAACTGAACAAGTCTGAGAGTAGCTTTTGGAGCCACACTGCTTCTCTGCCAGCAGCACTAGCAACAATGTATTCTGCTTCTGCAGTGCTTTGGGCTACGGAGCCCTGTTTCCCGCTGGACCAGGAAATCATTTCTGAACCCAAACTGAAGCAATATCCGGAAGTACTCTTCCGATCCACTGCATTGCCCATCTAATCTGAATCTGTAAAACCATGAAGCATTACACCTCCACTGGAAGTGTATCTGAGACCATAAGCTATAGTTCCCCGAACATATCTCAGAATATGTTTTACAACAACCATATGTATATGCTTTGGTTCACACATGAACTAGCTAAGAGCATTTACCGCATAACAGATGTCTGGTCTCGTGTGTACGAGATACATCAAAGATCCAATGATCTGTCGATATGAAGTGGGGTCTTCTGGATCTGAACCTGTAACTTGATTTTGTAGTTTCTTTAGGTTAGAGATCATTGGAGTTGTCATTGACTTGCAGTCCATCATGCCAAATCTGTGAAGTATATCAACTGCATATTTACTCTGTGAGAGAAAGATCTCTCCTGGTTTCTGCCAAACCTTCAAGCCCAAAAAATAGTGCATGAGCCCCAAGTCTTTCATTTCAAATTCTTTAGAAAGCTCCCTCTTAGTCTGAGCTATCAGGTTTTCCTCTCCAGTGAGGAACAAATCATCCACATGTAAGACTAGGATAACTGGATGATTTTGAACAATCTTTATATAAAGATTTGGATCTGCTATGCTCTTGGAGAATCCAAGACTTTGTAGAAAACTGTCTATTCTACCATACCAAGCTCTCGGAGCTTGTTTCAACCTGTACAGGGCTTTCTTGAGTTTGCACACATGAGATCTTTTATCATGTATCACGAAACCTTCCGGTTGCTCAATGTATACTTCTTGCTCAACTTCACCGTTAAGAAAAATAGTCTTAACGTCCATCTGGTGAAGTTTCCAACCAAAAATTGCTGCAAGTGAGATAATAATTCTGATTGAAGTATACCTGGCAACTGGAGCAAAAATCTCTTCGTAGTCAATTCCTTCTTTTTGAGAGAAACCACGAGCCACAAATCTCGCCTTGTATTTCTCAATGCTGCCATCTGTTGCATGCTTTATCTTATAAATCCATTTTGAAGTTACTACAGATTTGCCATGAGGTCTAGGAACTACGGTCCATACATCATTCTTTAAAATATAATCATATTCTTCATTCATAGCATCTTTCCATACTTGATGTTTGGAGGCATCAACAAATGTGGAAGGTTCTGAATCAATTACAGTATTTAAATGAGCTATGAGACCGGAGTACTTATCTGGTTTCTTGCTTTCTCTGAAGGTGCTCTTAGGAGCTGAATGCTTTTCTTCTTCTTTCAATATCTCCCGACACCAGGCTGGTTTCCTTTTGACAGGAGGTATCTCCATTGGAAACTCAATAGTGTCCCTTGAGGGATCTGCCAGAAGTTCTGAGGTTTCCTCCCTCTGCTCATCTAGAAGAGGAGAATCTGGAGAAACAAGTGGTGGAGCTTCCTGCTCCTCTGAATCACATGGAAGTTCTCTGGCCCGACGAAAGGCTGTTTCTTCATGAAAAGTCACGTCTCTGCTTACTTCGATGAACTTTTGGACATGGATATAAATCCTGTAAGCTTTTGAGGTCTCACTGTATCCCACAAAAGTTCCTTTCTTACCGGAGGGCTCTAGTTTAGTCCTCTTCTCTTTTGGAATGTGTACATAAACTGGGTTGCCAAAGATTCTTAAATGATCAACTGAGGGCTTACATTCGGTGAAAACTTCTTCAGGAGTTTTCGCTTCAAGGGCTTTGTGAGGACATCTATTCTGAATGTAGACTGCAGTACTGGCAACCTCAGCCCAAAGTGATAGAGGCAAGTTTTGATCATGCATCATAGCCCTGGCTGCTTCACAGATAGTTCTATTCTTTCTTTCAGCAACCCCATTCTGCTGAGAGTTGTATGGTACAGTTAACTCCCTCTTAATTCCAGAGGCTCGACAGAGTTCGTCGTATTTGAAGGAGTCAAATTCCTTACCGTTATCTGTTCTGAAAACTCGGATGTGTCTTCCAGTTTGATTTTCAACAATATTCTTGAAATCTGCTAAAGGATTCATCTTTAGTTTTTAAGAAATAAATCCAAGTTTTACGCGAATAGTTATCAATAAAAATGATATAATAAATACAACCATTCAAAGAGGGTGCAGACATGGGCCCACAAAGGTTAGAATGAATTAAATCCAAAATTCCATTTGATTTTCTATTACTGAGAGGATAAGGTTTCTTTATGTTCTTACCAAGTGAACAACCTTTACAATCACTATCATGCTCAATAGAAAATACTGGCATACCTGTCACCATCTTTTGCAAACCTGGAAGTGCATTGTAATTGAGGTGTCCAAGTCTCCTGTGCCAAAACTTGCAAGGATTGATCGTCTCATGAACTAGAGCTTGAATAACCTGACTTGAAATTTTATAAAGTCCACTCTCACGAGTTCCAATGGTTATAGCAGTACTTAAATCTTCATTTGAGGACCATAAGAGAGCCTTTCCTTTGGAGAAAACTATTGAATAACCTTTACTTTCTAAAACTAGAACAAAGATTAAATTTTTCTTTAGACCAGGTACAAAGAGAATTTCATCAATGTGAAAGATATTACCTGAGTGGAACCGAAAAGAGGTAGAGCCAAAACCTTTTATGTCATAGGTGCCATCATCACCTAATTCAACCTTTGCCTTGTATTTCTTGTCTTGATAGTTTGCAAGGTTTTGTTTGAAGCTTGTCATGTGTTTGGAAGCACCGTTGTCTATTAGCCAAATCTCCTCTGACTTGGTGATAGTGCCGGAAAGAGCTGAGATGAGATAATATTCCTTATGTTGTTCTTGCTCTTTAGTGGCAGCTTTGGTTTGTCTTCTTTGAGGCTCCTCTTGGGGTTTAGCCTCTTCAGTGGCAACTGAGGCTTGAAA
>ML780082.1:443750-459160 GCA_009831015.1 Picea engelmannii | reverse complement strand
TTATGTGGTCATGCCCACCTTCAAGGAGGGTCATATACCAACAAAGTACCTGATCGAGGATCAAGTTGCCCCAGAACATTTCTGGGGTCTTATCCACCAAGGTGCAAGACCAAGGATCAACCCATGCCCCAGGCATGGGTACCGTGGACCATGTCTAGGGGCCCTAGACATATCTAGGGGCCCTAGACATATCTAGGGGCTTTAACTGCTTGGTCCCAGACCAAGAACCCCTGTCATATATGGGGCCCTCTCAGGGGTCTTTACTGCTTGGTCCCAGACCAAGAACCCTAGGAGTGCACTGGGGGCCCTAGATCTCAACTAGGGTCTTTGCCATCCTCCCGGAGAATGGCTTTTGCAGCTGCTATAAATTTAACAGTGATGACTTAAATCCTTCGGTGGTTGGAGTGTTGTCTTTGATTTATTTTCAGACATTTGTTTGGTTAGCATGTTCCAGGCATTGCAGGTAGGACCAATCTTGGTCGCAAAGAGTGTGATTGTCTAGAGGGCACTTCCTATTGAAATTTCGGATCTAGGGCAATTAATACAATTATGAAATTTCACCTTTGTTACTAGTGGTTTCCTTGATCTAATCCCTGTAAACTTTCAGCCATAGGGCTAATCTGAAATATTTATTTACAGCAGCAAACAACAGACAATATTTCACTTCATTTCAACCCGTTTCCCAATAGACTAAGCAGCTCAAGAGAAAATATACCAAACACATGCCAACAAGTTTCAACCAATAGAGCACATATTTCCAAGCATATACCAGATCTGAAAATCACTTTATTACAATAGATTTTACAGCAGAAAATCTGCTCTCGTATCTTCTAGTTATGTGTTAAATCACTTAACAATCTCAACCCTATGTTATGTCAAATCAGCATGATCAACTAGTGCTTGAAATTACCCAATCATGAAGACAATGCAAGCATACAATCAAATATGAAACTACACAAGTTTTGGTCAGCTGGAAACTCCATATATATAGAAGAAATGAAGTACATGTACGTAACACAACTTTATCACAAAGCTGGTACAATCTCTAGCTCTCCAAACCCTAGTTAGGGAAAACCATGAAAACCCTAGCCATCACCAAAAATCCACAACAAGTTAGCATGAACACCGACAAGTACTCCTTGGCTTCAACAAGCTTTTATCACACAAGCTCTCCACACTAGCACTGCTATTTTCCTTAGGGTTTACAAACCCTAGCCATGTTGCATCACTCAAGTACATGGCAAGACAACTCTAGTGTGTGCCTCCAAATAGACATGTCCATTCTAGTGTTTGAATCCTCAAACCCTAGGTCTTCAAGTTTTGAATCATCACAAGCACCAAGATCTCCATGGGACATCAAGGATACAATAACAAAGTCTTCTTCCAAGCAAGGTATCACACCAAACTCAACACTCATCAACCTTATCTCTCCGCGATCTTGCCCTAGCCTTACATTCCAAAAGAACAAGGCTCCTAGATTATGCAAGGCATTAGCTCCATTCTCCATGTCTTATATAGGGTAGAAATCCTAGCACTATAACAAGAGCCATGATAACCATCATCATCTTCAATGTCTTGTTCTTCTCTAGGGCTTTCATGCATAGCACAAACCCTAGCATCACACAAGAGAAATCTTTCCATGAACATCTAAGATGTCTCTCTCCCCCCTTGTTTTCTCCTAGGGTTTCCTCACGACCCCTAACATCTAGCTTTGAGGGTTTCCTTGTGAATCCTAGTGTCTTGTTCCCTTCAAGACTTCTCTTGCGTCTAGAGTTTCCTCATGAACCCTAACGTCTCCAAGACAAGTACAATGATGAAAATGAATACAAGAGCTCTCTCCTTCCTTATATATACAATATGTGATGCATACTTAAATTAAATAAGGATATGTGTCCATACAGGTAACCAACAAGGCAACACCACATGGGGCACTCTACAATACAAGGATTTACATGTGTTAAACTAGGGTTTATCCAACCCCCAAGGTGAAATGCCCTCCAATCATGATCCTCCTTGGGATTAATGCCCCTCTAAGATGGTGTGCTCTCTAACAAGCTGTTAGTCCAACACACTACCTCTTTAATGGTGGTCCGCTATCCAAGTGTTCTCATGCAAAGCACTTCTCCTCTAACTTTGTGCCAGATGCCCTCTCACATGTCCAATGCTACTGTCATGTGTACCAATGTGGTCATTAAGCTCCAATGCTCCTTCTCAACATATGTGTTTGAGTCCATCACCAACCTCCATGAAGTATGCTCCTCAACCCAAGTGTCCTCAAGTGAAATGTCCAACCTCCAAGGTTTGTATCACATGGTCCCAAGCTCCTAGTGCTATGTCCCCTCCTCCAAGTATGTTGTCCTCCTAGGTAGGTACCTCTCTTAATTGAGCAACTGACTCCCTCATTGTGTGTACCCATTGGGTCAGTCAACATGTCGATTAGGGTAAAAACCTCCTAGATAAAGGCGCCATGCTAGCACTTTAACCAAGGTCAAGCATCCACCCAAATTGAGCCATCCTTATGTCCATGAAGCATCGCCAAGGGGCCGGGAGACCTAGTGCTCTCCTAGCAAGGTAAAAAACTTTTGTAGTGATCCCAAAATCCAACACTTCCAACTTTACATTGTGGAAGTGCAGATTACAAATGCTACTGGAGGAGGTTGATCTTTCGAGTTATATGAATAAGGAGGTTATAGCTCCTGCAGATGCTACATTGTTGATTGAACGTAATAAAAAGTAGGCAAAGGCTAAGCAAATCATCCTTGATTTGGTGAACGACCACTTGATCCCTCATATCATCAAGAACATAGTTAAGGAGATGTATGATGCCCTAGTCACTCTATATCATAGTGTGAACATATCCCATAAAATGTTGCTAAAGAACAAGCTTATAACCACACACATGAGCGAGATAGACAATAATGTCCAATTACCTTATGAAGATCACCTAGCTTTGAGATCAACTTGTTGCTATTAGGGTGAAAGTGAAGAATGAGGAGTTGGTGCCCATTGCCTTAAATGGTTATCCTCATCTTGGGATAGGTTTGTTTGGGGATTCCATGCTTGTGAGAAACTTCCCACTTTTGAGAAGATTTGGGATGATTTCATGTAGGAGGAGACCGGATTGGAGATTGTTTCAGCGAGTGTGGAGGAGAGTTAAAACCTAGCCCTCATCGGGAAGATGAGGAAAAGTTTTAAGAAAGGAGGACTTGGGAAGGGTTAGAATAAGAAGGATGATTTAGGTTTTTTGAACCAAGGAAAGAAAGATTTGAGTCATGTGAAGCACTTCAAGTGCCACTATGCTTCTTTGTGTTCGAAGAAGAAGAAGAGGAAGGCCAAGCAACAACAAAAGTAGTTTGCAGGGTGGTAGAATCTTTAGTAGGAGTGGATGAGTTAGCATCCAAACTCGATAAAGCCTTCTCCATAATTTTGTGCATTTCCACTAACACAGTCTATGGTGTAGGGTGGTATGTGGATAGTGGATCATTTAGGCACATGACCTTCAACAAGAAGCCGTTCAACATACTTTAGGACCAGTAGGCCGACGTGCAGAGGGAACTTAGTGATGATGCCACATATCTAGTGACTGGGATGGGTTCAGTCTCATTCTACATGTCATTAAGTGATGTTCTTCAGCTTGATGATGTCTTATATGTTACTGGCTTAACAAAGAATCTTATTTCATTGTTAGCCATGACAAATCAGAGATGTGTGGCTGAGTTTGATGATCAAAAAGTTATTATCAAATATTGCAACTAGGACCCTGGTCAGATCTTGGCCAAAGATATGCGAGAAGGTGGCATGTACAACTTGCGTGTTGATTTGATCAAACATGGAGCCCTAGTGCATATGACAGTGACAACTTGTGTGAGCTTTGGCACAAGAGATTTGGTCACTTACACTATTAGACATTACCTCTCTTGAAAGACATGGTGCAGGGATTGTTAGATTTGAAGATAGAGAAGGCAGGGGTTTGCAAGTGTTATGCACTTGGTAAGCATGCCAAGACTGCTTGTCTAAGTAGTGAGCATCGATCAAGAGGGAGTCTTAATATGGTCCATGCAAGTATATGTGGACCTATGTCATTAGCGCCTTTGACAAATAAGATGTATTATGTTTCAATCCTCACAAGGCTGCTACCATCCTCAAAGGGCCTGAGCAAAGTTAAGGATTTTGGCAACAAAGCTTACCAAGTATCAAGGTGTTTTCTCTCTCCCCCTCACCTCGTATTTATATGGGAGAAAGGTGGTTTGAGGAGAGAAGGATTTTCTTAGTAGTGATTGAATGGGAGCTATACAAGTGGCCTCATTATATTCACCTTTCTCTGAGTTTGAAAATCATGAAATTATATAAAGTTTTTCTTAAGAATTGGGGCTGATTACGGTTTTTTAATCGTAAGGTGCAATCATCTCCTTGATCGTGGGTACAAAGAAGGAACTTGCGATGGAAAGGCACAACATGCTTTTTAAGGGAAAAGCGGACTTTGAAGATAAGCCATTGTTGATTCAAGGGTTCATTAATAATTAGAGGACTGGCTTTGGATAAGGAAAAATCTTTCTAAACGATTAATCACCTAGGTTGGTACATAGTGACTAAATTTGGGTGATCCACAATCACTACCTAGGTGCTTGAGGATATTCAAGGGGGTCCTCTAGAAAGGTCCAACAGTGTGCAAGCAACTCAAGGGTTGTTGTTTGGGGTAAGAAAGACCGTGTGAAGCAATGTAGAGGAGAGGATGGCCTTGTTCCTGGACCTTTGGGAACCCATAAATAGTACCTTTGTTTTAGCAAATACAATTTCTCTGTTTAAATACTAGAAAATGAACTTAACAAGGATGAAAGTTTTTATGAAACTTATGGACACTTTCATCGGGAAAATGAAAACTATGAATTGTCACAAAAGACAGAAAGATAGTCGTCTCCCTTTTGATAGCAGACTTATAGAGATACAAAGAGGCTGGGATAGTAGAATTGAAACTCTTCAACAACTTATTGTGGCCTATGATGGCCTTGAACTTAAAATATCTCAGGTTTCCTTTAGAATATTTGAAGTCCTGAAAAAACTAGAAGGTCTGGCCTTTATCTAGAATGATAAGGTAATGGCAATGGAAGACTTTAAAGGTAACTCGGTTGAGACTAAAGCATCTTCGGGTGCAAAGTTCAATAGCCTTACTTGTTTTCCTAAAGTCAAGGCTAAAAAGTCGCTAACATACTTTGTTGTGGATAACATGGAGAACAACTTGTTTTGTAAAGACTTGTTATCACCCAAACTTGCACCCCTTAGTGCAAAGCCTTCACAAGGTACTAAGCTCAAGCGTAACTCAGAAGAGTTGTCACCATCACCTTAACAACTACTTCCCTCACTTTAGGTTGGGTAATCCAACACAGGGGGGCTTCCCTAATAGCAACTAGGTTCCCTAAGGTAAGAAGTCTAAGGTGGCCCTAGGTTACTACTCACTTCAATCAACTTTGTATGGTTTGAGATTATCAATCAAGTTGATTATTTATGGCTAAGTTCAGATCTGATTTTAATGTTCAATTTAGGCAAGTTTGGGGTGTTTGTGAAGTGTTTCTTATGTGTATTTACTATTAACTCCTTTAATTTCCAGACCTGAAAATTAACAAAATGCTGTTATAAACTTGTCTTCAAGATGAGTGAATTTGGACCAGCATTCAAGTTTATTACAGCAGATTGCTTTTGCCTTTAATTAGATGTGAAGTTATGTAAATCTAAGGCTAAAACAAGTGTGAATCTGGAAAATTATAGCCGCTTACTAAAATTTGAAAATTGCATTCACAAAACGGCCATACAAGATGATCTAACTATCCTAATTAAATGCAGATTTTTAGGAACAGCAAGATAGATTTCTACAAAATACAATTTTCAACTCAAAACAAGGGGAATCTACCAAGCGATCTAGGGTTTCTAGGGCTGAATTTTTATGTGCAAGTAACAGAAATTTCCAAATCTACTTAAAATAAAAGGAAAAGATGAAAATATAATTTTTATGTTTGACTAGAAGAATTGACTAGTGCCTAGCTACCAATTTGAGCATATGGGGTCAAATAAGGCTCTTCATGAAAGCTTAAGGTGGACTAAAAATGTAGACAGGGCTGAAATATTCAAACCCTATCAAATTGTTTTAGTAACTTAAGTGATTTCAGAAATGTCAAAGGAAAATCCTAGAACAAAGATCTTCACAAGTCTTGAGAGGGGATCTACTAAGCAAGAGCTAAGAGGGCATACAACCAAGTCTTGAGAAATATAACCACACTTAACTATTCTAAAAGTAAACACCACGGAGTTTTAGAGAAGGAACTTACCCGAAAATTAACATAGAAGACCATGCATTGAACATTCATCCATCGAATAAGCATCCACATGAATAAGTCCTCCAAGAGAGTGCTCTAATCAACTATCCATAGCATCAAAGTAGTATCTAGACAAAAGTTTTGGGACTCTATTCTTGTTGAAATTAGTGCAACTGCAAGAGCCATTCTCCGGAGGATAGCTAAGACCCTAACTGAGATCTAGGGCCCCCAGTGCACTCTCGGGGGTTCTTGGTTTGGGACCAAGCAGTTAGAGCCATGGAAAAAGACTCTAGTGAGCCCCCCTAGTATATTGCTGGGGTCTTGGTCAAGGACCAAGAAGTAAGTCCCTAGATGTGTTCCAGGGAATCCTTGCTTGGTGCTTGGATTGATCCTTGGTGGTTGATGATATAAGTCCCTAGATGTGTTCTAGGGCCCCTGGATGTGTTTTAGGGAATCCTTGCTCGGTGCTTGGATTGATCCTTGTATGTGTTCCTTGGTGGTTGATGATGTAAGTCCCTAGATGTGTTCCAGGGAATCCTTGTTTAAACGCTTGGGTTGATCCTTGGTCTTGTACCTTGGTGGATGAAAGACCCTAGATGTGTTCTAGGGCCCCCATATGTGTTCTGGGGTACCCTGGTCTTGGACCAGGTAGTTCTTGGTTGTGTACCAAGATGTGATGATGTGTGATCTTCTTCCTCTCTCTCGAGATGGTCCATGAGACCTAGGAGCAACCACGAAGATGGACATGACCACATCATGGATGTTTCCTCCTATGCAGTGATGATAAAAGTTTATAAGCCATCATGCGACTTATGTGGACATGTTTTGCCATTTCAAAGGAACCCCTTGACCTTGTCTTGTAGTCCCCCCTTTCTTGTTTTTGTTTCCCTCCTTGTTTAATGTAGTATTGGGGTTTTATAAGTCACTTTGACTTAATTGACTTTTAATTAATATTTTTATTAATTAAAAATACTAATTATTTTTTAATTATCTTTTATTTATTTTTTATTATTATTAGGGTTTGACTTAATCCTAAAGATAGGGTTAAAATAGAAAACCCTAACCTACCCACCTAAGCTATAAATAAGAGCCTACCCCTCTCTCATTCACACACTCTCTCTTCATTCTTCCTAATCTTATTGCTGCTGCGACTACCTCAGTTTGTCTTTCTTGGTGATGGTACGACTTCTCTAGTGGTCTTTCTCTTTCAGATCTGAGGCATTGTTTTGACATTTGGCTGGAAGCTTCAGTTGGTTCTTGTTTGCAGGCTTAGAAGACCTTTACTTGACTGTGCTTACTTGCTGTGTGTTTCCTTATGCTACCGTGGACCTCACTTAGACCCCGCGGACTGTCCCTTGACTGGTTCTCTGAGGAGCCGCAGACTGCTGTAGGTGCCGCGGCCCTTCCTTTGGGCATACTTTGGACTGCTGCTGTGTGTGCTGAGGGTTCGGTGGCCTTGATATCACCGTGTTGAGGGTGCCCCTTACCTGTGAACTTGTTGGCTCCTCCTCTTTGTTTGTTGGTGCTCTTTGCTGTACCTATTTATTGGAGCTTTCCTTCTTGAAGGGTTTCTCTTTGTTGGTACCTTCTTTGGCTTGAAGGGTTTTGTTGCTGTAATGTATTACAGTTCAGTTTTGGACAGTTTGTTGTGGGTGTTTGCATCAACTCTGTATGTGGTCCTCCTTGGCAAAACAATCTACCTAAGATCATGGTAAAGATCAAAACCCTTGAGTTTTGATCCATGATCTTTAAGCTAATTTCTGAGCATATTAAAGAGGACAACATCTATATGTCAGGTACATCTATGATTGGTTAAAGGTAAGAATTATTTTGTTTGAAAGCTGCACTTAATCTACATCCAAAATTTTTGTTTTATATTCAGATTTATTTCTACATGTTCAGATCTTACTGTCTATATTTAATCTGCTTCAGTTATTGTTTTGAGTGCTGATCTACATTTGTATTAGTGCACAGATTTAAAAACATATCACTGTTTTCTATTTTATCTTAAAATCTAACATGGTATCAGAGCATAGGGCGTGAAAAGAGCTCATTAGTGTCAAACTCTTGAGCCTGTGTAGATCCACATCTAAGGGATTGTTTTTGTAGATCAACAGTAAGTTTTTTTTATCCTGTTTACAGTATGACTTCATCATTAGACTCTAGAACGCGACCTGTTCTAAGGCTGAGGCAACCACAGGTCCAAGACAAATCTGAGAGTTTTGAACAATAGGTCTGGGTTGATTATAGGTGCTGGTACAAGCCCCATTTATGGACATTACCAGCAACATTTTCCAACCCTGTTTTGGGCAATCCAATTTCAGCTCTAGATTAATTCTTGAGACAAATGAAGGATGACATTCTACAGGAATAAGAAGGAGACCTAATCTTTCTAAGAAACTATCTCCAGCACTAACCACAACCTCTAAAGGTCAAGGAAAATTGCAGACCTATTGTATAAGACTGAGGAAATTCAAAGTACAGATCTAAAGCAATATCATTGTAGATCTGAAGTGAAAAAGAGACCGAATTCAGACAGAAAGGAAACCAAGTTTTAGAGGAGGTAATGGTATGTTTGATATATTTTTTTTTAGGCAAACCATGCTTTAAATATGAATGATAATTTTTTTAAATTCTGAAGAAATGTTGAAGGCCCCACATCTCATCTTTACGTAAACTTGAATCAATATCTATTCTATGGAAGAGAAAAATATGTCTAGCCTCCATCTCTTCAACAAAAATACTTAGTTTGAAAATTATAGGGGTTGATTGCATGAGAAATGATTTAAAAGTGTGCTGATTACTTAAAGAGTGCAATGTCATCAGTTTTCTCAACCTACAGAAAGCATTGATCAAGTGGTGCAATTCTCTTCTTTTGTTGAAAACACCTAATGAAATCCTTCAAGAAGAAAATCAAGTTAAATTAACCTAGAATGATGGTGGGTACTGTAAATGTGTTGAACCTGCACAGAATAGATCTAGCTAGAAAATACCACACACATTTGTAGAGAGAAATTGAGAAAGAAGAAGCAAGAGAGAAAGAGTGGAAGAATTCTCATTAACTGTAATGAATAATGAATAATTTACACATGATATACTATGTATAACTCAATCAATGCGCACTGGAGGAGAACCAATGCGCCATAGTGGTGGTCTAGAGTGATCTGGACACACACCAGTAGTTACGGGAGTGAATTGCCACCTAGTCTAGCCTCTCAGGCAGTTACGGGAGTGAACTGCCACCTAGTTGAGTTAACTGGTCAACTAGTCTTCAGTTAATTGACTGAAACAGAGTGTAGTGAGGAGTAGATCAAGGAATCAAGGGTAATGCGCCAGTCTGGTGATGAAACCAAGGCTAATGCGCATTAGCATGGTTATAATCCCAATGTTGCATGGTGACAAAACCAATGCAACATCTAGACTCAACTCAACTAGTCAAACTAAAGTGTCAACTGAAGAGAATATTCTCCAGGTGGAATATTCTCCCCTAAACTTTAGGATACTGAATAATGACTAATGAACATAGGAAAAACCTTAGGACCTTAGGAAAAATAAATCCTAGGTGTGTGTGAAGTAACTCCAACACCCCCCTTGAACATCACTATGGTGAAAATAAAGAATGGGTCCCGACAACGAGGCTATGTTAGGTACCCAAATACAAAAGATACACTGAAATTAAGTGACGAAAGAGGGAAAACCTCATGGGAAAACTTCCCCCTCAAGGTACAATGTATGTAAAAAGAAGAACCGACAGTTGCTAGGCAATTGTGTCCTTCACTCTAAGACAATTTCGCAGAGAGTGGAACTTCTGCTCAATGAAGGTCTTGGTGAAGATGTCTGCCGTCTGTTCAGCTGAAGGACAAAACTGTAGGTTGATGATCCCCTCGTGTACCAAGTCCCGTATGTAGTGCATGTGGATCTCGATGTGCTTCGTCCGCTGCCTCTAAACTGGATCTCTGCAGAACTTCAGAGTGCTCTGGTTGTCACACCAGATGACGATCGACCGTTGAAACTGAATGCCCAATTCAGTGAGAAAATACTGTAGCCACATAGCCTGAATGGTTGTTAACTACCCCTTTGTACTTTGCCTCAACTGAAGAAAGAGAAATAGCAGCCTGCTTCTTGCTCGACCAACAGATAGGCCCGAAACCAAGACTGAGTGAGTAACCAGATGTGGAATTGTGATCAGTGCTATTGCTAGCCTAGTCAGAATCAGTAAACCCGATGAGATCTAATGTAGAGTCTGCTGCATAATGAATCTCAAAGGTGATGGTGCCCTGTATGTATCGAAGGATATGCTTTGCAGCCTTCCAATGTAGCTCATGCGGCTCCTGCATGAACCTGGAAACTGCGCCAACTGCATAGGAGAGGTCTGGTCTGGAGTGTGTGAGATACAACAAGCTCCCCACTAGCTGTTTGTACAGTGTGCTGTCAACCAGTGGAGTGTCCCTGCCATCCTCAAGTTTGACTCCTGATAGGAAAGGAGTCGGAGCAGACTTGCAGTTTGTCACGTGAAATCTCTCAAGGAGATCTCGTGCATACTTGGCCTGAGACAGTTTGATGTTTGATGCATCTTGACTGATCTCGAGTCAAAGGAAGAAGTGTAGCGGACCCATTTCCGTCATAAAAAACCTGTCATGTAGAATCCTCTTGACTGCAGCAATCGCTGAAGTCGAGCAACCGATGATCAACAAATCATCAACATACAGAACTAAGAGTAGAATTGAATCAACCATCCTGAGCATGTAGACATTCGGGTTTGATTTACAACGTACAAAGTTCTGTGACAACAGGTAGGAGTCCATCTTGGCATACCATGCCCTCAGAGCCTGCTTAAGGCCATAAAGAGATTTCTTCAGTCGATAGACCAAAGATGAATCTTGCATAAATCCCTAGGGCTGCTCCATATAGATCTCCTCAGAGAGATCACCGTGAAGAAATGCATTCTTCACGTCCATCTGATGGACTTCCCATCCCTTAGATGCCGCAATGGCAAGTGCCAAACATATGGAATCCATCTTCGCTACTGGAGCGAAGGTCTCATCATAGTCAATGCCATGCACTTGTTGAAAGCCTTTGGCAACTAGCCTGGCTTTGTATCTGCTAATCTGTCCATCCACTGCGCTCTTGGTCCTGTAGACCCATCTGCACTTGTCAAGTTTTCTTCCAGAAGGAAGGGGAACCAGATCCCAAGTCTAGTTCTCGAGGAGGGAGTTGTACTCCTCCTGCATGGCGGATTCCCAAAAGGGATTTCCAACAGCCTCGCCATAAGACTATGGATCTGAAGACTGAACCAAGAAAAGATGCATGGAGGGAAATGGTTCAGTGGCAGCGAGTGCAATAGGAGGCTCCTTGAAATCAGATGGAGTCCTCCTAGTATCGATTGGATCACCAACAAGATCCCCTGCATTCTGAAGAGTAGTCTGTGCCCACTTGGGCCTTTGCTCTAGTTCTGCATCTGCATCTGGATGCTCTGACTCTGCATCTCACTGTACTGACTCTGTATCTGGATCATCTGAGTCCTCTGAATCAGAACTCTCGTCTGAAGAAGAGTCGGCATGTGCATGCTCATCATCTCGGACAGGTGGAAGAGTGAAGGTGTCTGCATGCGGCCACTGTGGTACATGCAAGACACTTTCCTCGAATTGGACACTTCGCTCAATGATGAGCTGGTCTGAGGAAAGATCAATAACTCTGTATCCCTTCACATCGTCGGGGTATCCAACAAAAATACACTCAGTGCTCTGTGGATCAAATGCCTTCCTCTTTTTAGAGGGAATCCGTGCCCATGCACGTGAACCGAAAATATGAAAGTGGGTCACTTCCGGTTTGAGGCCGCTCCAAGCCTCGTAGGGGGTCTTATCCTTGACAGATCTATGGGGAGATTTGTTTTGGATGTATGTTGCACAATTAAGTGCTTCGGCCCATAGTCTCTGTGGTAGTGACTTTGCATGTAGCATGCAAGATGCCATCTTTTTTAGAGATCTGTTTTTTTGCTCAACAACTATGTTTTGCTGTGAAGTATAGGGAATTGCGTGCTGCAACTGAATCCCTGCCTCATGACAAAGATTCTGGATCTCATGATTGACATACTCTCCCCCGTTATCAGTTCGGAGGACTTTGATTTTCTTTTCGGACTGTGTCTCAACTAGGGCTTTGAAATCTTTGAGGTGTTGAAAGACCTTGGATTTTTGCCTGAGAAAGTAAATCCATGTGAAATGTGAGAAATCATCAACCAAAATAAGAACATACCTCGCTTTGTTGATTGATGGATGCAGAAAAGGACCCATGTGGTCACTATGGATCAGATCTAAAGGAGAGGAAGCTCTCTGAGTCTTTCCTTTATCGAATTTCTCTTGAGGGTGTTTTCCAAGAACACATCCCTCACAGAGTCCTTTGGAGAAATGGATGTCTAGTAGACCATCAACCAATCTTTGCTTGCTAAGCTGTTGCATATATATGAAATTCAAATGCCCGAACCTTTCGTGCCATATCCTACTACTTTCATCAGCATGGGTAAGCAGTAATGCAAAATCTGGTTCAATAAATTCAGAAAATGTATACAATCTAGATTGATGATTTACTTCACCGGTAGCAACCCTGGAATTGGTTGGCATGTCATAGATGTCCACTGCATTTGGTGTGAATATGACTTTCTTTTTGGTGCCAGAATTCATCATTTGATACACAGAGAGAAGGTTGACGGGAAGTTTGGGAAAGTGCAACACATTCTCGAAGCTTCTGTTGGTGAGTTCAATCCTTCCTTTGTCGGTGACCTCGACTGGAGAGTTGTCCCCCATCAGAATAGGAGGACCTTTGCATGCATCCAATGAAGAATAGACTACTTTTGTGGCAACCATGTGATGTGATGCTCCTGAATCTACGATCCAAGCATCGAGAGAGGAGTTGATGGCAATCAAGGCATGGCTAGAATTGCCTTTCTTGGGATTTTGATTTTCTGGCATCTTCTTCTTGGCACCCTCGGGGATGCGATCTCCAAGGTTGTTTTGCTGAAGTATTTGAGTCATTAGATCTATTTATTTCTACATGCATGCGGATTCTGGATGGAATCCTTTATGGAAGTACATGCATTTCTCCCCTTTTTACCTTTGGATCTGGAGGCATCGGTGAAGGGTTTTGAGTACCCTTCCTTCTTCTTATTTGCATGAGCTTTCCTTTTGTCTTTATCTTTAGATTTCTGATATTGATGGCTGCCATCTTGCACAGTAAGTGCATGCGCCTTTGGGCCTTTGGTTTTTCCCATGTTGATGAGCTTGGTTTGCTCTTGTGTCAGGGATTCGATAAAGTCCTCAAGAGGAGGCATCTTCTAGGTGGCTCCAGAGGCAAATTTGACTGAATGGAATGTTGATTCGAACACGAAGAATTCAGGACCAAGTTTGGAGAGAATGGTGAGAACCATTTGTTTGTCCTCCTTAGATTTATCAACCCCACAAGCTTTGAGTTGCAACAGTAAATCTTTGAATTTTGTAAAGAAATCTTGGATATTGTCGAAGCTTTTTGGATCCAATGTGAGCAATCCCACCTCCAACACATGTCCCCTCATCTCATCCTGTTTGCCAAAGAGCCCTTCCAAGGTGGTCCAGGCTTCATTATGGGTTTTACAGGAAGATATGTGAAAAATGAGATCGGGAGAAATAAGACTGCAAATCGTTCCAAATGCTTCATCTATTTGATTTAGATAGTTGGATTTTTCTATGGCTGATGTTGGTTCTGTGTCTGTATTCAAGGTTAACCTGTACAATCTTTTGGTTCGGAGATGTATGACTGTTTTCTCCTTCCATGCAAAGTAATTGTAAGGTGTAAGAATGAATTCTCTTGGGAAATCCATCTTTTCGCTGTCTTCAATCTTTTGTACCTGCAAAGAATTTGGTGTAGCTTTTGCTTAGCAGTTCGTTGGCTCTGATACCATGTAAATGTGTTGAACCTGCACATAATAGATCTAGCTAGAAAATAACACACACATTTGCAGAGAGATTGAGAAAGAAGAAGCAAGAGAGAAAGAATGGAAGAATTCTCATTAACCGTAATGAATAATGAATAATTTACACATGATATACTCTGTATAACTCAATTAATGCGCACTGGAGGAGAACCAATGCGCTATAATGGTGGTCTAGAGTGATCTGGACACACACCAACAGTTATGGGAGTGAACTGCCACCTAGTCTAGTCTCTCAGGCAGTTACGAGAGTGAACTGCCACCTAGTTGAGTTAACTGGTCAACCAGTCTTCAGTTAACTGACTGAAACAAAGTGTAGTGAAGAGTAGATCAAGGAATCAAGGGTAATGCGCCAGTCTGGTGATGAAACCAAGGCTAATGCGCATTAGCATGGTGATGATCCCAATGTTGCATGGTGACAAAACCAATGCAACATCTAGACTCAACTCAACTAGTCAAACTGAAGTGTCAACTGAAGAGAATATTCTCCCCTAAGCTTTAGGACACTGAATAATGACTAATAAACATAGGAAAAACCTTAGGACCTTAGGAAAAAGAAATCCTAGGTGTGTGTGAAGTATCTCCAATAGGTACCTTACCTAAGCCTTTCTTGTTAAGGATCAGTATTTATGTGTCATCCACATGAAATATTTAGAGCTCCTATTTGTTGATTGACAAAAGTAGGTTTTCAATGAAGGCTACTGAGGGCATGTTCTTGGCAAATAGCAGAAGCTATGACCGGTGAGTTTTCATTAATCTCAGAATCTTTTGATATTCTAAGACGGGCTGATTGAACAATCGTAATATGATGGCCTTCCTCTCCTTCCTCGTAGCCTGAATTACACCCAGTCAACCGAAATCAACAACAGTCAAAAGTTTTTTTAAAGTCTTTACATGCCTTGGATCCATTATTGATGGTTGGGGAGATAGCTAGGCTTATCAAAGATAATTTACCTTATAAACATCTTATTCTGTCTCCAGAAGAGACATTTATTGTAGAAAATCCAGGTCCTATCAGCAAGTCTTCTTGGTCTGTCTTTGACCAAGCTAAGACACTAAGTTTTCTACTGTCATAAATTTGTTTTCTGCTGTTTTATAACAGCCAACTGAAGTTTTAGTTTTGCTGATGTGTTATGGTTGTT
>ML780082.1:397496-425932 GCA_009831015.1 Picea engelmannii | reverse complement strand
TCTTATTTTCATTATATCGAATTTCACCATTCGCCATACAATATATACAATGTTTTTAGGTATTCCGTAGATACCAAAACCCTAATCCCTTAATCCGGGATTAATTTACAAATCCGCTAAAAATAGCAAAAAACCGCCCAACAATAAAATTTCGGGGCGCTGCCCCGAACACTGCATGTAACCAGGGGGGGCATACCTGCCCCCCCTGAGACCCCCCTAGGAAAGCGCCCGACGCACACGACAGAGCTCTAAGTGAAGGGATCGTCAGACGCAGTTGTCGTATCTGACACACCCACACACACACACATGCAAAGAATATAACACATACCCAACATCTTGCACATTTCTTAGGGGCATTCATTATTATTTATTTGTTCTATATATGGGCTAATTAATGAGGGTGCTCCCACTACTTGCATATCTCTTAAGGGAACACCTTAACCAAGGCAAAGAATGGCGCAAGTTCCAAGGGTGCATCACTCTTTTGGAAGTTTTATGGATGAGAACATGGTCAAAGTGGCCCCAAAGCTTCTTCTACACTCTTTTCAAAAGCACACATCTCAAGAAAAAGAGTGTCCCACCTTGTAAGGAAGTAGTTGAGGGATTGATGGTTCCTTAATTAACTACTTACACACATTTCAAGGGTGCCCCCCCTTTTCTAAGGAGTTTATTAATATTATATGCAATTTAGTTTGGTCAAAGATCTTTCTTGAAGAGTGCCCTACTTAGGGAGGTGACAGATGGCATCGTTGCACCATCCCAAGGAGAAATAACTCCATACCTTCAAGAGTGCTCCCCTTAACTTGACATTTAAATTTTAATCATATTTTAATAGGAGTGGTTACTAAAGGGTTATCTTGAAGAGTGCTCCAAGAAAGATGAAGACAAGTGGCATAACAAGCCATTAGACATGGTCAAAGAAGCACATTTCAGGGAGGCATTTTTCCTAGAAGGTTGACAAGTGGCACAAAGACTCATTCAAAGTTTTTTTCCTGCATATTTTATTACTTTTCAGGAGCACCCAACTTTGGAGAGAATCCTAGATGTATATTTTAATATTTTTCCTAAGAGAAGAGAGTGGATCTAGAACGAACTTAATAATATTTTATTGTAAGAGAGTTTGAGCTCATCACTATATAAAGAGAATCCCTCTCATTTGTTGAGTGTGGTTGGATTTGTGAGGAGATCCCCTCCAAGCTTAGTTGAAGATCTAGTGGGAGGAAGAAGTCAAAGGGCAAGTGCATATGTGAGGTTTTCATCTTTCTTTTCTCATTTTCATGGATGATTAAGGTTTATACAAGGGTTACCATTGTTTTGTTGCTGGAGTGATCTTAGAAGACGAACAATTTTTCTCCTAAAGAAGATATTAGGGTAGAGGTTGTAAACCCTCCCTAAATCATTGATCTAACCTTGAACTTTGAAGGATTTTCTGTTGTAATTTCAGATTAAGTGTGGCATGTATGGCTCACTTGATTTTGTGATGGGATTGTATTTGAAGATGTGATAGTTTTCGGGTTATTCATTCTAATAAAAGGTTGTTGTACTTCATCCTCTGTACTTATGGTTTCAAGTTGTAGTTGTTCTTTCACTATATATGGTTGCACATTATTCCGTGTCCTCCATGTCATTGTGTCAAGTGACTTAGCACATAAACTAGTATCTAAGTGGAAAAGCCTGATCGATGGATGCAACCTTGGGGCAACGATTAGAAGTTGTATCATTGTCACCTCAATACAACCTCTTCTTCACTTTTGGCTGACTCTCTAGAGGCCAAGGGGGGTATGCCTTAATTATACAATGATTGTTATGAGAGCGTGAATAAGTGAATCTTAATATGATTAGTCAAAGTGCCAAGATTTACTTTAATGATGAAATAGATGAATCCACAAAAGATATAACTTTACAAGAATGAAAGATTCAACATTTAGTGATGTAATGCCTCATACAAGTTAGTTTGTCTTTAATATAACTAAACATGCATTATATGAATCCACATAGATGCTAAAACAATAAAGAAATGAGTGGATCAAACGCAAATATGGTTTTGTGTTGCTTAGTGAAGGCAAATTTCCAGATTTGAGCCTTAGTGGTGAAAACCACTTGCTCAAACTCTTTTAATGATATGAATTTAAGCTTGAAGAGTTAAAGTATAAATCTGATTTATAATTTGCAATACAGAGTTCCAGATTCATAAAAAGGTAATGACAACCCAAGTGATAGACGAATTCTTTAAAGTATAGACTTAGGTGAAGCAAGAACTTGGTTAAAGATGTGTGAAACTTGAAATATCTCCAAATTATGCTTTATGAAACAAGACAACCTTTAGTGCAAGATAATCCTATGAATACAAAACTTAAAGTAACTCACAATTAGATAACGAATATTGAAAGAAGATTCCAAATTGTAAGTTTTAAAGATAATTCTAGAAAGTGATTATGAATATGATAAAGCACTAAGCTTAGCAAAATCCACAAATCTGATTTATGTTATGCAAGAATATATTTCAGATTTGCTTTAATGAACAAAATAACCTCAA
The DNA here is from genome assembly GCA_009831015.1 of Picea engelmannii. Taxonomy (NCBI): domain Eukaryota; kingdom Viridiplantae; phylum Streptophyta; class Pinopsida; order Pinales; family Pinaceae; genus Picea; species Picea engelmannii. Next base: position 423,396 of record ML780082.1, on the reverse strand, counting down.
GTGAAAGATAAACCTTGAAAAATACAAGCTTGAGGTAAACCGCAATTTGATCCTAAGTATATCTCGAAAGTGAATTCAAATTATGATTATGAAGAAACAAGTCTAAAGTGTGACTAGACTTATTTAAATTGCAAAATCTGATTTATAAATTAGAATGTTAAATTCTAGATTTGCAATAAAACAGGAAAATAAACCAAGAAAAGATAGTGCTTTAGAATAAACAACCTAGGGTAGATCACAATTAGAGTTTGAAATATTAACCATTAAATACCTCCAAAATGTGATTTAAAGCAAGTCTAGAGACGATATTTTATCAATATAAAAGTGACTAGATTTGTTTAGATAACAAATTGAATTTATGCTATGAGATTAATTCCAGATTTTCTTAAATGAATAAGATTAACCTAAAGTAAAAGATAAACAATTGAAACACTAAACTTCAGGCAAAACCAGAATTAGAACTTTGAATATAAACCTTGAAAAAAGATTCTAACTTGTGATAATGGATCAAGTCTAAAACGAGATTTTATGTAATGAAATGAAACTAGACTTGATAATATTTGCAAATCTGATTTGAAATAAGAAATCGATTTCCAGATTTGCTCATATGAATAAAAATAGGCCCAAACAAATATAAATGCTTTAAAGTATAAATCTAGGGTAATTTCCAATTAGGAATTTAATGAAAGAAGCTTGAAAACAACTCCTAATTGAAATAAACAAGTCTAGTTAATAGATATATCAATGTTAAGGACAACTAGACTTGAATAATGAAATCTAAAATAAAGATATTCATTAAATCAACTTTAGATTTCGTATAAACAAAATAAAAGAAAAAGAATTTGGATTTTATATATTTGGTGGTTGATGGGAGAGACTAGTGCTGAAATCCTAGGGCTAATGGGGTCAAGAGGAAGACTTCTTCTATATAAGCCCATGTGATATTTTAGTTATGATGGTAAACATGACATATTTTGAATGTTTCATTGTAAGTTATTTTTCTTTTATTACACTCATGTATGAAAGAGGTAGTCATAAGGAAGAAATAGTAGGAATAAGGGTTTTGCTTAGGAGTCATTAGGTGGTTGCAAGCTCTAGGAGTTGACAACCCATGGTAACTTTAATAATCGAAGTTGTGATTGGTGGTGGGTCCCCCCTCATTTGAGTTTCCCCCAAGTGACAAACCTTGGATATTATCATATTTCTATTTGAGCTTTTCACTTTCCTAGAAAACTTGAAAGGTCAATTGTATTTATTTCATTATTATTTTCTCATAGCACTTGGTATTTGGTTTACGTCCTCCAAATCATTATAAAGTGAAGGGATGGAGAGATAAAAGATGGAAGGAGAAAGCAGGATTACTTTCCAGAGATTCAGACACCAAGTGGGTGAACCCTTTCTCTTCTAACCTTGTGAAATTATATGTCGATCCAAGGGTTTTCTCATTCCATTTGAAGTATGGAATTTCCTTATTTTAATTCGTTGGTTTGAGTTTCTGTTTGTCTTTGTAAGGTCTCAAATTTTTTTGGGAAAACATAAGTATTGTAGGCTTATTTTCTTAAGGATTAGAGAATGGAGGTAAGGCTATGAAAGACTCAATAACCTCCTCTCTAATTTAGTTGAAATTAAAAGTCAAGACCTTACAAGGAAAGGATCCAGATGGGTCCACCTTTAGCTAGCAAAATCAACTACGACCTAGCAATTGAGACTAATAAACTTGCTAGAATTCCTAGAGGATATATAAAGCAAGTTACCAATTAACAACGACTAAATCAACGAGAAAAGAGGAGTTACCTCACATGTAATACCCCTTCCAAGTGGTAGAGTTTAACCTTCAAATGGATCAATTTTGCTAATCTTTTCTATGTAGAAAACTTGACATCCACATACAACTTGACAACACAAAATAATAGCCAAGAGAAAAGACCTTAAACCAAAACACCAAGTCGCCTCAATGTTAGATATTCAACAAGAGTGTTCTCAAATTTTACAATCAACAACATCAAATGCTAGGAGGGGAGCCTCTTATATAGAGAGGAGGCTCAACAACCCTCTTATTTGAATATTATTTTCTCCTTAGATCTAGCCTAGGAGATCATAAAACACTCTTATCCTCCAATAACTATGAGGACAAGGTTAAAAATACATAAACAAACGAGGTAGTTATGCCACATATACAAGCATCTCCTAGGAGAGAAGACATCCCACCAAAAATAGGAAGAGAATGGGTCAAAGAGGTCCAATGTTCCTCCCCGAAGCAATGTAACTACCTCAACTACCTCTTCAGAGCAAGATCGACCCTCAAAATGAGAAAACAACTAGCATAGAAAGGCTCCCCAAGTCGCACGTGCGAGATCTAGAAGGTGGACAACTCTCTAAAAATGGCTCCAACGGTCATGTGTGATTCCTCCAAAGTGTAACAACCTCCAATATCCTCCCTCAAGCCAAAGAAGGTTCAAACTTCAGACCACTCCCATGATCCAAGGAATATGCTTTACAAGATGGAAGACTCCTCAAAAGTAGTGACACGTGCCTCCAAATATGTGATAGAAGGTGGAGCACTCCATCAAGGGTGATGTGTTATCACATAACAAGCCTCCATGCGTGGAAATCCATCTCGAAAGACCCAAGTTGTTGGAAAGAGGGGCCCTCTAAGATCCAAGTGCATAACAATATGTAGAGGCCCCTTGTAGAAGTGTTTTATATGATCTCAGGCTGCAAATGCATGTCATAAAACCCAATAGTGCTAGGGAGACAATCATCTAGGCCAAAGTGTGCCATACATACATAGATCCATGCTTAAGTTAAAGCGGATGTGTGCTTCTAGGTATGACAACCTTTATAATACATTAGCACAACTTTTACATAGTGGTAAAGTGAAAAACCTAGGGGTTCTCTAAGTCATGTGTCCTAATAGATCCACCCCAAGACCCCTGCACACCCACCTTGGCGATAAATGACCTCTAAGAGATGGTTAGTATGAGTCAAAAGGGAAGGACTATCTTTGAAACGGGGACTAAGGGGACAGGCCATGACAAACCACAAGGGTCTAGAGAAACCACCTAAGTAAAAAAAACATTTTACATAGATCACTAAGCATGGTCTAGTGACAATACATAATATATATGGTCACAAATTTTGGCTCATCATGATACATAATACTATCCTCATGAAGGCACAACTGATCATGATACATTGGGCTCAAACAATGTCTCAAAACATCCACGAGATCAGCTCAGATTCTGGGACAAATCTGGCGAAAAAATGTAGTAACCCTCATGTGAAACCGAGGGGTAACAGGCTCTAAACACTTGTAGCAGCCACATATCACAATTGTGTTCGAAAAATCTGCCCTAAAACAGCGCAAAAAAACACAGATTTTGAGAAATCTGTTCCCAGCGCAAAAAAAAAACAGATTTTGATAAATCTGCTCATATTTTTTTATCAATCTGCCCAATATTGGTAGCAAAACACTCAGAAATCTGTCAATTTCTTCTTGAATCTACTGGAAATTATTAAATCAGAAACCAAATATTCTAGATTTGCAAATCCGGGTAGCAATATAGCTTCAATTTAATTCCAAGTCTTTTGTACTGTCAATGAATCTTAGAAATTTGACTGATTATCTTCCCAATTAGACCGTACAGGTCAAGTTCAGGCTAAAGATCCCTTGGCAATGTTCAATTGGTCTGTATAGCTCAAATTTATGTTCTGCAGCTTTAATCCTAGCGTCATATGGTCTTGATTTTGTGCGGACAGCTCAATTTTACTCTTTGGTAGGGTCCTACGGTCTCGACAGATCAAATTCTCCTTGGTAATGGTTCTATGGCTCACGTGCGGGTGAAATGATCCTTGGCGGCTGAGATTTCTAGCATTGTACAATCGTATGAATTGGTGGTTGTCTTTGGTCGCTGATATTGACGATCGTACTGTCTTCTCCATCAAAAAATTTGTACAGTCCTTTTTTAAGGAAAAATTTGATGATTGAAAAACAAATAGATCTTGGTTTTGACGAAGCCCCTTTGGCTCTTTGATGTGTCATGCTGGTGATACCTCGATCCATATTTTCTAGTAGCAGTCCCTAGGTCTTCACGCTCTCATAGATTACGTGGCTCGAAGACCACTGAAGTCGCAAGAGTGAAAACCTTATCTTTCAAAGGCCCGAGACTCTTGATACAACTTCTGATTCTTAGACTCTTCCTAACTCTGATACCATATCATGGAAATCGAACACATAAAGAAAACCAAGATACATGAGAGAGTTCTTTGTATTGCATTGTATAAATGAGAAAGTGAAAGCTTTCTTCTAAAGAGATACAAGCTAGTCGAGTCAATCCACCTTCTGAATGTGGGATAGATTGAGAAACACAATAAAGTGAAATAAGGCATAAAAGCATAAAATAACTTAAAGTCGAAGCAACTTTATCAATGCTTATGTCTAATATCCAATTGAGCATTATAATCTAACATTTACTTTAACAACACAGGTTCACCTATGGACAGTTCTTTAAATGATGGCCAAGGTGTTACCACGTAGATTCTCACTTGGTGCAAAAGTCCCTGTTATTGCACAAATTGTAGGTTGGGCAAAGCCTGACCCAATCCACGGGATGACGATAACGGTGGGAGAGTTTACCCACTGTCACCTCAGATAAACCTCCCTCACTTTTGTGAAGGAAGAATTCTGACACAAGGGGGAGTCCCGGGTGACCCTAGGGGGAAATGAGATGGAAAGTGATACTTATGAAGAGATGCCCCTATAGGTCAGGTTGCTAAGTGGAGAGTGGCTTGACAACAAGCTTCGGAGGTGGTTTATGGTTGCCAAGTGTTTGAGTACCTGTGGAAGATGGTTGTACCTGCCCGAGACACAAGAAAAGACAAGATACAAACTAGACAATCCAATGGACAAGCAGGTTAAACTTTCTGTCCCTATTTGCAGCAGTCAACATAAATATATATCAGCATGTAAAATAGCTAGTTACTGCATATTTAACCATCAATTTTGTCAAATAATTATTGGACAATGAAGTACTAAAACAATAGATGACTTTCCAATACTTAAGCATGAACTTTGATGGTAAATTAGGGCTGCTTGTTATCCCCATTTTGTGGATAACTAAGGAGATTACGTCTCGAGGCCTTCAGGTTGCAGATATGGAGTGTTGAGAGGCCACATGACCAACAATATTTCTTTTGCACAGCTAGAGACCCGCATCGCCACCACAGTGGCCCAACGATTGGTCATCATCCACACTAGCTTGCCACCACAGGTCACTTGGGTCTTGCTACATGCGATACAAGTTAGGTATGATGGTGGGTATCATTTTAATATTTGAGACATTCTAGCTTGTGTATTAGAGGTTATTTTTTATTATGAGACATTTGCTTTGGAAACTATGCCTTTTACCTTGTTTAAATGCGGGTGGTTGGCTTGGGGCACTCAAGTAGGTGGTCACCCTTAGGATGGGGTGTTTTTGGGAACTTCCTTTGATGAGTCATCGTGCCACTCCCGACCATACTTACCGCTTTCCATCATTATTTCCCCTCATGACATCATCTCTCGAGATTTTGGGGTAGATTAACCCTAGAAGGGACCATTCCTCATTTCATGGGAAGAAGGGGATGAAGGCCCAGAAGGGAGTTAACTGGCAAAAGATAAAATCCTATTGAAAGAACCTTCCAGATGCTTCGCCCAAGGGATCCCGAGAAAGCAATGAAAAGCTTCTCCGCAAGAAAATAAGGACCCCATGAAAAGAATAAATAAAAATGCTTAAAATATTAGTTGAGGATAGGGGGTCTCATCACGAGCCAACCTATTACGTCCATGGGTATCTAACGGTATAACATTACCATTTCTGGTCATCACACCAGGGTAATGGCTCTTACTTGCATGGTTGAGGGAAAGGGGGTCTCATCACGAGCCAACCTTCTCATTTCTGTGAAAGTACTTGTGGGTGACACTGCTGATATTTGGTGACCACGCCAGGGCAGTGGCCTCCAACTCACCCTATGCTATATTGAAAGAAAATGCAAAGAAAGAAAGATATAAGGGCTTGGGAAAAATGCATTATGGACGAAGGTGCGACACACCCTCCACAAAGGCACTCATAAATGAGATACTATGGACCCTTGCATATCATGAATCCCATGCCCATTGAGTATTTCCCCCATCCATTCCATTTCATTCACATGACTCATATAGGGTTGTTCCTAGACTTAGGGGGTTTGATCCATTGAAAAGAAGTACTATGCCAACCCACACACAACCAAACTTGGCAAAACGTCTAGTTTCTTAAGCACATGTTTGTATGATGTAGTCTCGGTATACATGCTTTAATGGCTCTTTTATTGACTTGATTCACTCATCATCATGCTTTGACTTGAGATCCTTGGAGGGCATATCCATTTGTCCTGTAGGTACAGGTTGGTGGTCAGTTTTGGAAGAACAAGCCTAGCTTGGGCTTCCATGAGGGCAAGCAACCCACAGGATGGATGGCATAGGCCCACATGCCAGATGACAGAGAGATCCTTTCGGAGGCCCAGGAGACAGCTGGATAGACGTAGCCCACCCTTTGCATGCCAAACGACCTGCCGAGAAGGGGCAAAACATCACTCCCTAAGGGCTTGATGTCACATTTGAGGGGCATATGGTGGTTGATGATGAATCAGAGCATGACACATGGCATTTTGAGGTGGAGAGGCTCCAGATGATTGCCACATGGCCTTTGGAGGCCCTACTTTGCAGCGCAACTCCGACGACTTGCCCAATTTTCCAAAACGTCCTCCTTCAAGGGATGATGTCACCTTTGTTTTAGGGTTTTCTTTGTGCAAAAGTGAAATTAAAGTGAATTGTTTAATATTATTTTGTAAAAGGGGCAAGATTAGGGTTGTTGACCCCTAATCTTGTGTTTTCCCTAATATTATGTGGACAAACTATGTTAGCTACATTTTGTATAAATAGAGAACCTAAGATCTCATTTTGACATGACATAACTCACCATTTTGAGAGGCTCTTGGACTGAAATTTTCGCTACACTTGGAGTATTTTGCTTCTTGTGTTGTCGTTTATGGCTATGTCTTGGTTATGGTTGATGGAGATGGTGGTCTAGCCTTGGAAGGCTTTCTTCATTGCTTTTTGGTGGTTAGTCTAGCTTTTATTACCTTTTTAATGCTTGAAGGTGCCATTTATTTCATTGTATTATCATTTGTACAAGTTAAAGGTTCTATTTGCTTGAGCCAAGTAGGGAGTATAAGGGCATACACCCCTACTTGTGTTTCCACCATTTTTGCTAAGGGAATATTGCTTCATAAGGGTTTACTAAGAGGAGTATAATTGCATACACCCTCCTAGTTGAAACCCTAGCTAAGAGAAGCTTGCCTTGGGGAGTAAAAGGGTTTACACCCCCAAGGAAGTAGCCTATCTAGCTTCTTCACATTCTCTTGACTCCATTAACCCTTTCTTAAAGGAACTAGTCATTTACTTATTGCATGGGAGAAATAAATTGCTGCCTTGGTAAACGTACAAATTTCAAGTTTTGAAGTTGTCTCTTTTGGATAATGATCTTGATGCCTTGGGGATTCTTCCTCCCTCAGGGCATCCTCTTTCTCCCACAAATTCTTATTGCTGTAGTAAAACTAACCTACAGCCATTAGGGCTGCTTTAAACTCTAACCCTAACGGCTAATATCTCACAAACTAACCCTAGACTAACCTTCTAACGTTACCAGTTTAACCTACTAACCTAGGTGCATCCATTGGGGTAGCTTTTGGCACTTTTTGATGGTTAGATTTGCTGTTGTACTTCATTGAATGCTACAGCCATAAGGCTGATATACTGCTGCAGAAATTTACTTTTATGACAGCCATCTTCATTCAGTCTTGAAGAGCTATTTTCGGTCCACATTGGTTACTAGTTTTATTGTTGGCATTGCTAACTAATATAGACCTTTTACTTGCTGATTTGGATATAATCTATTGCTGATTTACTAACTTGTATGCTGCTGTATTTTAGGGACAACAAGCTTAACTTGCTGATCCATTAGTATACTGGTGCTCCTCTATCAAACCACCAACATCCTCTATCCTAGGATCATTGATGATTATGGAGAGATGTGACCTAGAGACGCTTGGGGATGCTCATGTGTCACAGGGACCACCATTCATGAGGAGCTCTAAGACAGTTGGTCATACACATACACATGGGGATTCCAGATCCAGGGGCAGTTATGAGGACACATCCATTTGGGTTCCAGGATTAGTTGACATCCATGTAGAGGTTGACCCAGCAGTACACCCAGGATACATGATGATGCAGGAGGATATAGGAGCTTGCATGAGTATACAGGGGCATACAATGATGAGCGGTAGTCCACAGGGGCATGCAGAGGTGTACAATGGGATCCCGGGTGATGCGTTGGAGTGCAGGGAGGAGACATACTTGGTGGAGCATGGAGATTTACGTGGAGAGCGGTCCTCTCCTTTACAACAATACATGGACCTGGGAGATCACCTTCTCAGTAGCAGTAGTTATATGAGTGATGATAGAGGGAGTGTGATTGACCATCAACATGTGGAGTCACCTACCGTTGTACATGATGACATGAGATTAGTGTGGAGTCCAGGCGACTATTCACCATGGATGCTAGTGGATGAGTTTTTGGGAAAGCCTTTGGGATTGACCAACGCATATGACACTTCCCAGTCCTACATACAGTTGCAGGTATTTGTTAGCCTTCCCTGATACTTTCATTATATACAACAACATAGGGGAAGATAGGCAATTGCATGGGACATGGAGAGTTGTTGGGTAGAGACCACCTAACAGGGGATACTTCATTATATGCAGCAGGATAGGGGAGGTTCACCCGAGACAGTCAAATGAGGCCTTGGACGTGATGGAGAGTATCCTCAGCCATGGGACAGAGGATATTTCAGAGGTTGATATAGGTTCAGAGTCTCATCGAGATGAGGACGGGGAGCATAGTAGGACGAATGCTTTTGATGAGGACTATGAGGTCAGTTGGCGGGATGTATGGTCGCAGCATGCAACGACAAAGATCTTGAGGACCATACATGATGTACCTAGGGTCGAACAACTTGGACATTTCAGGACCTGTCAATAGATTAGAGAGAGATTCTCCTGGGAGGATCTCGAGGATGATGTCATGAGGCATATGAGGGTATGCTTGGTATGCCAGCATCACAAGTCAGGACATGATTCCTTAGCGACCCTCGTTTCAGGACAAAGTTGGGAGAGTATGATAGCATCATACGACCCTAGTGCATTAGAGCTATATAGTAGGGCTGACATCATAGGGATATTGGCAGAGTATGGGACACTGTAGGAAGCGGTGTGGGTTGGCAGGGAGGTCGAGTTTAGTGATCATGGATAGGACAACATAGCTATCAATACACTTCGATCGAAGGTTTACAATTCAACAGGCACCGAGATATGTGGTATGGCACAATCAAAGTTATTTGATGTAGGGTTTGGTGCACTTCTAGAGCACATGGGATTTTCAGGGATGCTCATGATTGATTCCTTCCATTGTTGGGGGGATTTGAGAGCAGATGGAGATGAGGATGCTATGTGGCAGGATGGGTCTCCTTGACTGAGGATCAGGTACGTGGGTAGATCATCTTCTTGCTTAGCAAGGGATCTGGATACTATCGGAGGTGGTAGTTTGGAGACTGGTTAGGTAAGAGATTCCTTGAGGGATGGATACTATATTTACTTGCTCTATTGGTTGGGGGTCTTTAGGAGACTCATTGTGTTGATGTCTTACAGGACTATACTTTATAGGGCATTGCAGTTCACATATTGATTTGGGATCTAGGGATTAGAGTGATTGGTTGTCTAGTGGTTGATGGAGTTGAGATCATAGTAGAGCGGTTGTTTGAGGAGTTGACTAAGGATCTATTGCACATGATCGTTCTACTCATTAGGAGCATTTTGGGGGCATGCGTGGTGAGCACTTTGAGGGACCATGCTTTGAGGGGAGAGTACTTCATGTCTCCCAGGTGGATATGGGACCCTAGGATCATACACAGTTTGATTCAGCTATTGCTTGAGGACAAGCAATATTCGGTCTGGGAGGATTGTAATGTCCCCATTTTTGGATTCCCTTATGTTACAGTTTGGGATGCCTCCCAAAGTAGTCAATTGGGAGTGATAGTGAGCTCAAGCGGTTTTGAGGAGTTTTATGGGGCCCGACTTACATTATTCATCATATTTCATCATCAGGATCCATTCCACACAGTCTGTCCTTGGTTCCGTTGCATTCCGATGATTCCCGTAAAACGAGGTTATTATTGGGCATATTTTAATTAACTACACTAAAGGTATTATTTGGAGATTGTTTCTTGGAGAAATACCTTAGTGTAATAACTCGTTGGAACCAGGAGGAAAAGCTCTAAAGGTTGAAGATGATAAAAAGTGGCTTTGAGTGACAAAAAATGCTTTAAAGTCAAATAAATCACCTTTTGGAGTTAAAAAAGGTTATTAAATTAATAAAGTGATTTTATGAGAAAATATTAAAGATGAATTAAAAGTCACTTAGAAGAAAAAAGGTGAAAGAGGGTATAAAGGAGAGATAGGGGCTCATATTCTCTCATTATGTTAATTGATTTTTGATGTCTGGCCTCTTGGCTAGAGAGCTCAAGATACTTGAGGGTTTTGATTAAATAAACCCTAGAGATCAGCAAGTGAGTGAAGGATTCTATCGTTCCTGATCCAAGCTTGGCCAAGGTGGTGAAAGATTCCATCCTCGCCATTCCATTCAGTTCTATTCAGCTTCAGCAAGTGCTATTTGGGACAGGGGCGCAACAGTAAGGGTTTTCTGCAGAGTTGGATGCACTGCTTGAAGGAAAAAGGTTCGCTTTGTCCTAGGGACTTCAAATCTGGAGGAGATCTAATTATTGGAGTGTTTGCTATCCTTGGAGCACCCTTTCTCATCATTCTTTGGGGTTTTATCTCCTCATATTTATTTATTTTTCTGGCTGGGCGAAATACTGCTTGGAGGGGTGCATCTAGCAGTGGAGAACTCCATATTTTGGGGTTGTATCAATTTTTACTTGTTGGGACCGAGTTGTATACATCTTGGGCAAGTTTTGGCATGGATTTGAGATTATTTCTCCCTTGGATCGATTTGTTTTTCAGCAGAGCGAATTTGCTACAGCCAGGGCACATTTCTCTTCATTGGAGCTACCATTTCATGTGGGAGATTCATCCTTTGGGCAGCCATCATTGAGGTTACTTTATGGAAGATTATTACTGCTGATTTTTATTGTAATGAAGCCATTTCAGCCATAGAAAACAACCGCCATCTCATTGTATGCAAATCTGGAAATTGCCTTGGCATTGAACACTTATATTATATAAGTAAGTCAAGGATTGGAGGTATTTTGTTATTATTGTTGCAATCTCTTTTGGGTATTTATTTTCATATGTCTATCATGTCTTTCCTTGCCATTTCATGATAATTGCACACTTGAACAATTCTGAAACACATTAAAACAAAAGCTACAGCATTAGCATGCAAAGTGTTTGACAAAACACTTAAACCAGATAGCTGCAAATAATTATAACAAGCATAAATTCAGAACAGCCACTCATTTGGAAGGGGTTTAGGTGTTTGTATATGATGTGTTTGAGATAATTTTCAACCCTTAAATTTGAGTTAATTGGGACTGCCAATTTTGAAGTGATTTCAAGGGAATTCCAAGCTTGTATGCCAAGTGTTTGACGAAATTCCCCAACCAACTAAATCAGATTTTAGTACAGATTTTATTGGGGATCTTACATTATCAGATCTGGAAATTGAAAATTCAACATATTCGAACAGAGACCTTAGCCTCTACATGTCCCATCCTAGTTGGAAATCTTCAAGAGGGTTGCCTCATGCTTCTTGGTTGTCTCAGTTGATCGAGGCAACAAGCGATGGGTAGAGATTCACGAGACTTCAGATTCTAGATCGGTGAGATCTTACTTTATCTTTAGCCCCCCAACCCTTGCAAGGTGTTGAATAACCTCATTGAGATCCATGAGGAGCTATCGTTTCAAGACATGAGGTGTAGACCACCAACCTAATGGGAAGACTAACTCTAGGGGGTTCTAGAGTTGGGCTCCACCCATCTAGCTCACCACCCCTCAGGTTCAATAAAGTAGCTATATTTTATTAGGAGGTTCTTCCCCTTGAGCTTGGATGGTAGGAGAGTTAGGATCCTGTACTCTTGTGCTCCCCCCAAGATCATATAGCTAGGCCCCCTCAGCCTTGGCCACTCCTTGGAAGATATCGTTTGTTGGTGCATTGGCCTCCTTATAGTTATTGATGACACTAATGAGAGGAGTCTATATTGTAGTCCCCTCACTTGTCCTTGACATTGTGCTGCAACACCAACTCCAATAGGCCTTGACATCCTCTCCTCTATCTAGCAGTGAAATTTACTTGTACTTGCACCTTCTTTTATATCTTCTCTTGGCTAGATATTTTTAAATTTTAGCTTTTAGCTAGATGCTTAGTTTCAGCTTTCAGTATTGATATAGGAGTCGGTTTTGCACTCCAACATTGTATTTACATTGGATATACTCTTTAGTCCCATTGGCATAGTTTTGTGTTTATTTGTTGGAAATTAATAAAATTATCTTATCTTATCTAATTGTATTTCTATTGGTCTAATCTTATCCTATCTTATCTTATCTTTCTCTTCCTTGGAAAATTAACTCCCTGGGCACTTCCCCTCATTATGAGGATGGTAACCAGTGTAAAGCAGGCGGTGCCCAAGTTCCAAGCATCTAACCCCAAGGGGATCAAGAGAATCGAACCTAAGACCTCCCCAACCTGGGGGAAAGATCTCACATTTGTCTCATGATCGTTTGAGGTAACCCTTGGGGCTTATCTTATCTTATCTAATTGTATCTCATATTTTAGTTTAGATATTCTTGTTTTCTTGCTTGTTTCATTTGTTTGTGTGTGTGTGTGTGTGTGTTTGTGGAGACTGGCACACCCTTGTTTCTGTTTCGTAGGAGCATAGCAATCTTCAGGGATGCAAGGAGGCCTAACCCCCCTGATATGGATCTGCCTGTGATTTGCTTTCTCTTTCATTATTGAAGTAGCATTGTTAGGATAAAGATGGTTAAGGACCTTTCAGTCCACCTAGGAAGTTATCCTACGACACTTTCTGTTCTCTCATCTATGCCACATGAAAAAAAAGTTGGTGAATAAATCCCAAGTTGTTTGCTGGTGTGTCTCTTTTGTGCTCTTGGGAGGGAAAGGAAAAGACTGATTTCTGTTATTTATATTGGCATTTCCAGTTTTATGTAATTTAACTAGGCTAAAAGTGGACAATACACCCTTGTCTTATTTCAGTTCTGTATTTTCTTTATACATGCACTTGTTCAAGTTCTCTATTTGCTTTATACCTGCGATTTTTAGTCTCTTTAGGCTTGTATAACATATTAAGACCAAGATAAAACTTTCATCCTACAGCCAAAGTGCGTTAAACTAAGTAACAACCCTATTCTATTTAGTTTGTTTTTGTTTTTTTAATTTAATACGTCTTTTATTTACAAATAGCAAAGCAAAATGTGGAAGGGTATGTACATTGGACATCATAACCTATTCCATAATGCAACTAATGCTGAGATGAAATCAGAATACTGTGGTATCCAAAGATTGGGCATCTTGTTAGATTTTGGGGTAGCTTAGGCAGGTACTTCTGCATTGGCAGTGCCTAGCATGCGGAGGTGTCCGAGCGACACTCTCTAGATAGCAACTTTATTGTTGAAGTGGCTTTTATTTAATGACTAAAGTGGCTTTTTGTAAAGGTGAGTGACTTAAGTGATTTAAGTCATCTCAAGGAGAGATTAAGTCATAGCCGTTGATCTCAAGAGATCAAGATCAGAGCTTGATCGTTGATCACTTTGGAGATAGGGTTTTAGTGATTAAGAGATTATAAAAGAAGATCTAAGGAGAGTGAGAGGCACACAATGAGTGCATAATAGCTAGAGGGAGTCTTGCTCTTGTACTTGTGTTTGAGTGGGCAGGGTTGAGGAAGTGTGCAAAGGGGCAGCGAGGGAGATAGCAGCTAGGTGGGCTAGGTTATCAACTTCAACATTGTAATCCTCTGATGGGCCATTATCCTAGGATGGGAGCCCAGGATTTTTAGCAATAAAATCAAACTCAGAACTGGTTTTCCCACAAGGGTTTTTCTATGGGTGTTTACCCGAAATCTCTTGTGCAATGTGTGTTATGGTTTCTATTGTTTTTGCTTCTGCTATTTTTATTGTTGATAACCTGGCTGTGCTTTTAATTAATAACTTGAGTTTATTGTAATTATTAGCCGGGTGCCAGGTTTAGCAGAAATTCAACATGGTATCAGAGCTTGGACTCTGAGGAAAACTAGGCATGGATCAAGATTTTTTTCTACAACGCAGTGGAGAAATTTTCCACTGCAGGTTGCGGGTAAGAGAAACAAAAATAAAATTAAAGAGGTCGATTGTACGACCGTATGTGCACATAGTTGTAGAGAAATTACCGTACGGATCGACTAGTGTGAAGTGTGAGTAGAGGTCGTGAGGAAAGGTGTTTCGGGCAGCAGAGGAGCCGCCCAGAAAATTGACGACTGAGCGGTAGAGGAGCAACTGCCATTTCGTGCTGAGAGCCGCTGGTTGAGCATTTTGCGTGGATGGCGGGTAGAGAATTAAGTTGCCAGGAGGGCGGACAAGGAGCTCGTGTGAACTGTGCTAGCAGAAGCGATGGTAGCAGGGATTGTTGCGAGCTATGAGAGCTACTGGAGGATCGGTGGCCGTGCGATAGAGAAAGATCGAATCGTCGGAGGCAACCGCTATGTGAAGTATAATAGCCGCCAGACAGCTGGAGTGACAAACAAAGCATTGGATCGGATTGAGGATGGCGTGAGGTTGTGGGCAAGCAACAACCAATTGCTGGAAGTGAAGAGGAGGCTAGTAGCGCGCGAGCTGGAGGAGACAACCACACACGTAGAGTGAGGGCTGCAGGTTGCTGAAGGAGGAGAGTCGTCGGCCAGAAAGTCACCGACGGCGGAAGGTAGCCGTGGGAGGCAAAGCTGGGGGTTGAAGAGTCTACAGGTTGGGCTAGCAACCGCTAGGCTATAGAAAAATATTAGTGCGTGGGAGATGGAGATAGTGGGTCGAGCCGCCAGAGGTAAAGGGGGCGACAACACTCGGTCGTTAGCACAGGAAGACGTAGGGAAACCGTAGAGAGTGCAACCAGGTCTTAGTGCCCATAATTGTTTCGTGTAGTGTCCAGGCAGCCCTCGGGCAGACTACCCAGAAATTTTCGAGCAGCTCCAAAATTGTCCGGGCAGCGGGTAGACAACCTGGGCAGTAGGCTGGTAGAGTAGGGTAGTGCCTAGAAAGGTTCTGGGCAGCCTTGGGAAGTGTGTCTGGGCAATGATACGTGGTTGCTGGATAATGGATCATCTTGCCATGTGACAAGAATGAGGTCGATGTTCCTTAGTGTTTCGGAGACGGGCTCAGACTTGCATGTGAGATGTGGGGCTAGAACCATGCATGCAATGAGGGGGGTTGGGTACGTTAGATTCCAACTAGAGTCAGGTGGTTCTCTGGAGGTGGTTGAGGTGATGTTTGTACCAGAGCTGAAGGTTAACTTGCTCTCTATATCAACTCTGGAGGATATGGGGTATACAATGATGTTCAAGGATGGATAGGTACTCCTATGTTCAGAGGGAGCGATCTTGGATGCAATAGTAAGGCTTGGCATCAAGGAGGGTATGATGTACAGGGTGTTGGGACAACCTAGTGTCGGGTCCAAGGGGTTCTTGGATTGTAGATCAGATCAGAGTGCAACAGAGGTAGCAGAAGGGTCTTCCAGTTCAGAGGGAGCAAATACAACAACAATAGATTTGATGGGGTCGGAGATTGATCCAAGAGGAGGTTCTTCCAGAAGTACCTTCCTCGCTAAGAGGGAGTGTTAGTTTTTGGGGTAGCTTGGGCAGGTACTTTCGCATTGGCAGTGCCTAGCATGCGGAGGTGTTTGAGCGACACTCTCTAGATATCAACTTTATTGTTGAAGTGGCTTTTATTTAATGACTAAAGTGACTTTTTGTAAAGTTGAGTGACTTAAGTGATTTAAGTCATCTCAATGAGAGATTAAGTCACAGTGGTTGATCTCAAGAGATCAAGATCAGATCTTGATTGTTGATCACTTTGGAGATAGGGTTTTAGTGATTAGGAGATTATAAAAGCAGATCTAAGGAGAGTGAGAGGCACACAATGAGTGCATAGGAGCAAGAGGGAGTCTTTCTCATGTACTTGTGTTTGAGTGGGTAGGGATGAGGAAGTGTGCAAAGGGGCAGTGAGGGTGATAACAGCCAGGTGGGCTAGGCTATCAACTGCAACATTGTAATCCTTTGTTGAGCCATTATCCTAGGACGGGAGCCCATGATTTTTAGCAATAAAATCAAACTCAGAATTGGTTTTCCTGCAAGGGTTTTTCCAGGGGTGTTTACCCGAAATCTCTTATGCAATGTGTGTTATGGTTTCTGTTGTTTTTGGTTCCGCTATTTTTATCATTGATAACCTAGTTGTGCTTTTAATTAATAACTTGAGTTTATTGGAATTATTAGCCGGGTGCTAGGTTTAGCAGAATTCAACACATCTTTGATCAACAAAGCATGCTTAGCTAAGCACTGATGGTGTACCTCATCCTGCCACATAGAACAAAAAATGGACAATGAACTAACCTTATGTTCAAAAACAAAGTTACACTGGATCTTCTATAGAATGACTCATGCCGAAATCTGCAAGCACTGCCATATCCTAGAGAAGGTAGGATGAACTAGAGAATGGAAATCTCCAAACAATGCACCATGCCAACGAACCCTACTATGGAGCAGAGTTGAATACCAATCCTCGATATATCTCCAACAACGTTTGGAAAACTGAAACTCCCAAAAATGTGCTTCGTAGTCTCCGAGCGATGACAAACAAGACAAAGACCATCAAAAAGCCCACACTTGGCCAACCATGCCTTGGATGGGATCTCCTAGTAGATCACTAACCAAGCAAAAACCCTCGACTTATAGGAGAGCTGCACTGACCAAACACTCTGAAGCATACGTATCCATCTATCCTTTGGATTAGTGGATTTTTCCACTCACTCCTGGAAGGATTGACATTCTCTTGCTTGGAAATATGGTTTGATTGCCCCTAACCGTCCTTTGATTATGGAGTTGCAAGGCCTTTTCTCTAATTCAGAGATATATAAAAAGAACAATGGGATGCCTAGACCATTTTGGAGGGAGCTTTGGGCGTTTCATTAGTATGACTCTTGTCGTATGTATTCCTAATCTACCAGTTTAACATCCTCTACCCCCCTCTGCTTGTTTTCTCATTTTTTCCTAAAAATTGAGTGGTGACTCCACCTCTACCGAGTTGAATCTTTCTAGCTCGGCTACAATTGTTTGGCAGCGAGGTGACTTGATTCCCTAGGGGTTCTTCTTCTAGATCCTCCATTTCTCTCCTAGGGTTGGTTGGCCTCCTAGTCCTATTCCTTACTTCTAGGTCGTGTATGCCTATTCCGAACCCCTCTACAAGGTGTATAGAAATGGAAAGTACCTTGTACTAATGGCTAAATAGAGAGGCCGCTTCTCTACAAAGATGGCTACTTTGTCCTTCCAAATCCTGACCTATTATATTTGAACTTGGAAGATCATTGTATAGTATGTAACATGACTTAATCTAGTGAGAAGTTGAAAGGCTTATTCTCAATCTCCACCTTTAGTTAAACAATGAGAGAAAGTCTCAGTTCTGCATTGGCGTCTAATATTGTAAATAAGTCAGAATGAATATTCAAATCAGAGCAAACAGACCAGGATAGCTCAAAATCAGAACTAGCAATAGAGATTTTATTTTCAAAAACACCACTTACCAAATTTGGAAATAAATTCCTTTTCCTAATGTCTTTCAAATGTAACCTGTCTTTCAAGATTTGTGGAGCACACTGAATTGACTTACAGGTCTCCAAGGCCCTAATGCTCTGTTGCCAAGCACTCGAGCCCACGATATATTTGTTGAGCTCACTTCCCCAAGACAAGAGAGTGAGATTTGCTTTCGCAACATGACCAAGCCCTCTTTGTCTTTGGTTTGTATAAATACTGGCTTACTTCTGTCACAAATCTCTCTTAAAAATGGTTTTCAGCTTGTTCGATATGTACCCTGATTTACATTGGTTCTTGTGTGGTCCTATCTGCTAATGCTGGGTTTGCTTGATCTACTTATTGCAGGTGTCTCTTGGATGGGGCCATGCTTTGGCACGCACAAATGAAGGGAAGTTATACACGTGGGGATATTCTGCAGATGGAAGGTTGGGTTTCACTACAGCATCTGTGGAAGAGCTAAAGCCTCAAAACCATTCAAACATGTTTTCAGCTAAACAGAATCCAGTAAACAATGCTACTAGGTTTGAGATTGCAGAAAAGCTTGTCCTTGAAGATCTGGAGAAAGAGAAGCATTTGCCCATCACATGGGAGCCATCCCCTGTGTGTGATTTGAACCATTTCGAAGTGGTAGATGTTGCTTGTGGACTGGATCATTCTCTTGTACTTTGTGGTATATTTTATTAGCCTTAAATAATTAATCATAAGGAAGGTTTCTTTGGTTTTTACTTTACATAATTTGTTCCAACTATACAAGGTCTATCAAGCAACACAAAGTGGAGCTTTTTGGGTCATTTGTACTGGTTCTTTTAGCCTAGATCAATTGTTTAATTTGACATATGCAATAGGTCTGAAATATAACAATTCAAAAGCTCAAAGACCTAGAAGCCTTAACCTGGGTCAATGAACCCCAAAGAAGCATATATGTGAGAATTCTTAACCTGGGTCAATGAATGCCAAAGAAGCATATATTTGCAGAAATATATGGTGCAACATAGGAACTGAAGCCAGGGCAAGAAAGGTGGAGATTTTTTAAGGGTGAATAACTGTTTTGATTATAAAATATGAAAGCACTGCATAAGGAATTAGCAATAGGCATGGCATGCTCAAAGGTCCCTAGTGCATTACAGAATTGAAAAAACTACACACTAAAGGTCCTTGCAGATAGAAGAAAGGAGCTTTTTCTTGATGTAGCTCATTATTTAGAATGTGATTATAACCCCCAAAATAAACGGTATTTCTTATCAGAGCTGATAGTGAACATAATCTACATATGATAAAGGAAAATGATCATGATGGGAAACATTATTGAATAGTCAACAATCTAAGAAGTCGTGCATTGACTGTCAGATCAGAATCGTATTGACTGTAAGGAATTGTATAAATTAATTTTACTACCATTCACTTCTGAATTTTTATCTTTAGCTGGGTATCATATAAGGATTTATTGCCTTTATAATTGCATTTTTTTTTCCGAGGAAATAATCTGACCCCACCCTCACACACTTAAATGAAGAATGGGGTTGTTGGTACCAGGTCAGCCCTTGCTGAGCTCTCCCCCTTCTTCCCCATAATTTCCAGATGGAAGGCAGATCGACTGCCAACCGCATAGGTGGCTGGTAACCCCAAATAATCCCATGAGATTTTATCCCGAGACCTCTATGGACTTAGTACAAGAGCATCTATCAATCGAGCTAACCATCAGGGCTACCTCTATAATTGTGTTATCATGTTAGTACCCCCTCAAATACTACATTGAATAAATGACAACAGATTCCTTTCAGATGATGGTAATATTGAGCAAAATCATCTTCTTGTTTCTTGAAGATAGATTGGTTTGGTTTGGTTTGACGAGCAATGCCTAGTTTCCATCCATATCTGGATATCAAACAAAAAAAAATTCAATGTCAGATTTGATATTCAGGCTTGAGTATGATCAGGCTCATTTAATCCATTTCCAATGTTTCTACTAAATCATAATCAGAATCCTGTCATAAACTCATCCTGGATTATGGCAACAAAATTTACATCAGAGATGGGTTGCTACTAGCGAGACAAAATGGGAACTTGGGAAGTTACATCTAATGAAAGTTACATCCTCATCTTCATTTACATCTCTACCTGAATTTGATAAACTCAACACTGAAGTCTGTAAATTCAACATATCATGGGCGATGGCACAGGTTGTGTAGAAGAAGCTTCTTTTCTCTTTTGATGATTCCCAGCATACCTCATAATAATATTCTTTGAAACCTAATTTAACCCACTTGTATTTCGTTTTCTCTGTTTCTGGGAGGTGTTTAAGCCACAACATTGAGGCATGTCTCTATCCTCATTTGCATATACTAGTGCACTCCTTGCAGTTCAGGCAGGACATGTGAGAATGGTGGTGTTGGAAAATGTCTATACAAGTTAGTGAGAATCAAATGAAGTTAACCTTAGACTAGCTATTGACATCTCAATAGAAGTTATTAACCCATGATATGCCACATTATTTAGCCTGTACTGATATTTTTCATTGTTGTCGATCATTGCTTGAAAGACCCTCTTACTCAGGTTATCAAAAACCTGTTGTGAAGTTGAAGCTGCATGAAGCAGGTTGCACGTGATGAATCTTTATGGAGCCACAGCGTCTTCCGAGTTTTATTGCCCCTGTTGGCCTCAATCTTGGAGCAGTCTAGACCCCATGAAATCTTATTCTGTCTACAGTGCAACTCCAGACAATCAATCTTGTCCTGCCTATCAGAGACTGGAATATATTTACAATTTGGGATTACCTGCAGCTTATCATATGCTGCTAATAATCTTTGATCCAAAAAATTCTTCATCATCGCCTACCAATTCAAATCAACATCTAAAATAGTATTCTTCCCAATTGGGATCTAAGCAATATCCTTCTCTCAGTAAATGCCTGCATGAAGTCCCAATCTCCTCCACTCATGGGAACATTCCTCTCCTTAAAGGTTTCAACCTAATCTCAACCATATCACCCTAGCTCCTACCCATATCACATGGCATTTCCCTTTAGTTCACAGATGTTAAAACTTCTCGGTTTTAACCTAAGACAAGTTGCTTAACAAGTAATGTGGAGGGTTGATTCCTGTAGATTGAACTTTGAAGTCATGGGAAAGTTGCAGTGGAAGTCCTTTACCAAGTGCTATTTTGTGTCATGTGTTGAACTATTCATCAGTAGAATGGATATATTTGAACCCAATATTTGGTAATTTGCATTTTTATAGGATAAAGTGTATTGAATAATGGCCTTTATTGGTTGACACTATAGTTTGTACCTTTGCAGATAATGGGTCGCTTTTCAGCTTTGGAGACAATATCTACGGTCAACTTGGCAGATCATTACAGGGACCTCATCTACAGCCAGTGGATTTAAATAAAAAAGTAGTAGCAGTTGCTGCAGGCCTTGGCCACTCTCTAGCAATTACTCTGGATCAACTTTCCAGTACTCAGGGAGGCGAGAGCAGAACAAATGCAAGCTACACTGGAGAACTGAACACAGACATCTTTTCATGGGGGTGGAATTCAACTTCTCAACTTGGGAGTTCGGGAGGAGAAATTACTTCCAAACCTGGGAAAGTTATGGGATTGGATGGAAAGAAGCCAGTGGCTGTGTCTGGAGGCCGTGCACATTCAATTGCCATTACTTCAGAAAGGGAACTTTGGGTATGGGGTTGTGGAAGGAATGGCAGGCTTGGCTTAGGAAGCAACATTGATGAACCAGAACCATATCCGGTAGAAAGCCTTGAAGGTTTGAGAGTTCTTCAAGCTGTATGTGGTTTTGATCATAATCTTCTCTTAGTTGATGTATAGCTTCAAGCTTTTGGAGTTATCAAGGGTCTTGCCAAACAATGCCTCCTTTATGATGAATACAGTTTTGACATCCTTTATGATGAATACAGTTTTGACATATGTTGCTTTGCATGGAAGGCAGTAGTGTTTATCTAGGCTAGGTACTGTTGGGATTATTGTTTCTGGGCGCTTATTATCATTAACTTAAGTCATTGGATATTGTTGTAACACCTAGTTTTGCCCATTGGGTATTCTTGTAATAACACCTAGAAGTGCCAAGTGATAAATAATATTAATTAGTAACAACATATGTTGCTTTTGAATTATCCCATTCAAGTTTGGATGCCAGTCTAGATGCTTTTACGGGATTGTTTCAAATGCAGAAAAGGCTCGGAAAGGCTAGATTTCCATTCTATGTTTCCCTTGTGTTTTTTGGGGAGAAATACTTCTTATAGAATTGCTTTGGCTAAGCTACCACCCTACTAGGGGCATATCTATGCTGTCAAAGTCACCCAAGTCCACACCCACTTAAGGGTTTTTTAATCTGGGCCACTGCCTTAATTCAAGCCTGATCACTTCACTACTTGCTGCTAGACTACACTCCGATGGGCATTTTCCTTGTTTGTTACAGCTTTTACCATTTATTCACTTGATGTTTTAATCATTAATTGCATTAATCACTGTTAAACTGCAGCTTAAACAAATGTGAGTTACACCGAGTAATGCATAATGTATTAAATAGTTGAAACAGGAGTGTGGCCCATGTAATTTCAAAATGGGATGTGTATGTTCAAATTTGTTTTTTATTTTTGTAATGCATGATGGAAACAACAATTTGTGCCATTCCAAACTTAATATGACATTTTGTTTTGGGAAAATTTTGGCATTTTACAAAACCTCTAAAAACTACAGTTTCACCTAAATTAACAAAAAGATCAGATGATTTATTCCTTGGATTATTTTTTGGAAGTATTTCAAGAAGCAATCCCCAAGTAGCTGCTCTGTAAAGAACATACTTCATCTTAGGTGCTAGGTCTAAGGGGTGTCTATTCTGCCAAAGGCAGATGCTTGCACATATGGGTCATCTTTTTCTTGTACGCGGGGTCATCCCTTTTTGAAACTCGTATATGATTTTAATAGTCATCGGTTTCCTCTAGCATAAGGGGCCTATGTCACTCCCTGCACAATGGATCAAGGAGAAGTGGAAAGGATCCATAGCTTACAAAACATTTTTTATTTTTCCCTGATAAGGCCTTAGGTATGCAGAAATTTGTTGGTTGTCTTATTTGGTTGGGCTAAGGATATTTTAGCTTCTGGAGTGCAGAGCTTCATTTCAATTTCCATGTTTGCATATGCAATTTTGGCCCTTCCTCTATAGGATTTCTAGGCCAATTGGGTACTTTATCTGCCATAAGCTTGAAAGGTTTTACAACCCTCAAGGTCATAAGAGAATTTGTGTTAAGGTCAATTTGTGCAAGAATCTCAAAGAGTTTGTGCTTAACCTTGTTGTGAACATGATGTTCTACCAACCAATGTGGTATATATCCTAACCAACACTTGTTTTATTGTCAAAGTTCTAACCATTAATTAGGGGTTGCCCACTTATGGTTAAGTTTGCAACACATCAAACCTCAAGCTCCTCAAGCTACTTTGACCCCTCAGGGTGTCATTGAAACCTAAGTTGCATAATATAGGGAAACATGTACGAGTTTTCAAAATGGAAACGTGTTGCAAATGTGACCCCTAAAAAATTTGGAAACGGGAAAATGTGATATATATATATATATATATATATATATATATATATATATATATATATATATCCTCTCGAGAGGGGGGGCTTTGCGGCTAGGGTTTCCCTAGCCGCATCCTTGGCTGCAAGCATTCTGTGTGGGCGCTCCTCTTGTCGTTGCACTTCCCCATTGCCTTTCCCTTCATGGGCTTGATAGACAGTGGGGAGTTATCTTCTGGTGGTGGATGCGCTCCCTCTGGTGCGGTTTTGATCTTCCTTTGCTCTTTTCGGTGTTTGCTCGGAGGTCGTGCTCTCCCTGGTGCGGATCTGGTCTTCCTTGTTTCTTCTGGTCTGTTGCTTTGGTTGTGGGTGCACCGTCCACAATCTGATGCCTTGCGGTGGCTTTCCCTTGTTTATGATCCAGATCTGGTCCTTTGATGTCTGATTTGTCTACTGTGGGGTGTCGGTCTTTTGATGTTGCAACCTTTTGGTGTGCGTGGAGGTTTTTCTGGTGCTTTTTTGTGGGTTAATCTAGTTGATCCATCCATGTTGGTTCATTCAGGGCTTAATGCAATGCCAGGGTCTTCTCGTAGGATTTGGTGGTTGGGGGGGCTTTGCGCTCCTCTCAGGCTCTGGTTTTTGTGGACTGGATGTTGGGGTTGCTGTTTCTTTTTTGGTGTTTGGGTCAGAGCTTTGAAGTCCTGTCTTTTTGGGTGTGCAGTGTCTGGCTTTCTCTTTTGTGGTTGCAGGACTCCTAGTTTTGATGTCCCTGCGGTACTGGTTCTTGAGGGGTTTATTTGCCACTTTGGCCTGGTCCATCCAAGATTTCTTCTGGTTTGCCTCTATAGTCTCTTCTTGGTTGAGTTTTTGTAGCTATTTTTCATGTAGATTTCAAATTGTAAAGGGGCCGCTTTTAGAGGGCCATTTTTTGATGCATCTTGCTTCCTCTTGGGGTTGAAAGGTTTATCCAAACTAAATGCATGCTTTCAGCATGCATTATTCATAATGTAAATTTTATTTCTTTTAATAAAAGTTACGTTTTTTTCCTTCGATATATATGTGTGTGTGTGTGTGTGTGTCATTTTATAAATAACATATTATATTGAAACTTTGAAAGAAAACATTATGAATAAATGAGTAAGAACATTTAAATGACAAACATAAATGATAACCAATGTTCTACCATCGCTTATATTAGGATCCTCATCATTAGTATCACCCTTTGCCTTTTGTCTAGCCTTCCTTTGTTTCTACTTTGATCATCCACGAACATCCATGAATACCTTCCAATTTTGATAAAACTGCTTAATCCAAGCCTTAAAATATGGTAGAAAAAGCTAAAAATGTCTAATCAATGATTTTGGCTCGAGTGAAGGGTGCATTTTTTCTAGGGTCACGATAGAGGAGTAGCTCAATGAAAGTCAAAAGTTTGCACTATGCACAAGTACTTTCCTCACACTCTCAATGGTTTGTCAACCTGAAACCCATTCAATGCCCTAATGAGCTTGGGCGAAGACTCAAAGGAGGTGAATGTAGAGTCCCTTGTCATCCCTACGTAATGAAGATGAGTCGTGGAATATCAGGTTGTTAAATTGACTCTTATGCCAAAGTTATGATAATAAGAATAAAATAAATATTGTAGGATATGTATATTTTTTTGCATGCAAGAGGTAAAATGTGTTAGAATATAGAAGAATGTGTGCTCGTTTTACCATTGACGATACCCTCGTCACCCAACCATAGGCCGAAGCCACTCTCCGAGCACCTTAACCTTGACTGAGAATTACTCTGGAAGCAGACCCTAGGCTAGATAGCCAAACAAGGTGTAGCGCATCTTCCTCCAAGGATAGCGCACCAACAATAGCTGATCAGATAGTCCAAACCCTAGCCAAGAGATAGTCCAAGCCAACACTGAAACTGCTAGCTGCAGCAGCTGCACCTGCAACTCTCCTCCACACGTGCACACCAAACTGAAAACTGCAGTGTGCACCAGTTGCTGTCTGCAATTTTGAAATGTGTCAAAATGAGAACTGGTGCCCTGTATTTATATTGGTTCTGCCAGATTTGCTGGGGCTGACTTCTCCTTCTGGATATGTGTCTGTTCAATATATTATTATTATTTCTGGCCGACTTCTTCTCTTGGAGGCTAATAACCTAATATAAATTATATTCTTGAGCCGACAAGACTTCTAGGGTTATTAGCCAATTCATTAGGGTTTACTCTTGCTTTCCGGAGTCTTCTATTCTCGTCAGGTTCACACGTGGAGGTAAATACCTCCTGCAACTACCATAATATTAACACTCCCTCCTAGCTAGGGAGGTATTACAGGTAATGGTCTTGAGCACAAAAACATACCATTTACCTAGTAGCATCAATATAGTCGTCTAGACTATCTCATGACTAGATCATGAGCATCACCATCACCA
>ML780082.1:374785-394454 GCA_009831015.1 Picea engelmannii | reverse complement strand
TTTAGCTCGGGACACTGATTCTTGTAGTGACCGTACTTTTGACAGTTGAAGCATTGTACTTTTGAAATGTCTTTCTCTTGATTTGGCTTCCTCCTTGAGCCAAACTTCCTTTTGTTCCTGAAGTTCTTGAATCTTGTTGTGAAATCTTGATCGTCGTACTTCTTTTAGGGTTTCTCTTTTGCATTGATCCTTGATTCTTCTTGAGCACAACAAGTCCAAAGTTCTTCAAATGCCGGGTACTCCTTTCTTGTGTTCATGCTTGCGGCAAATGCATCCCATGTCTTGGGAAGACCATTGAGTACTATGTTCACCAATTCTTTCTCTGAAGTGATCTCTTCAATAGCTTGTAGTTGATCTCTTAACTGGGAGATTCTTACAAAGTATGATGTTATGTTGTCATCATCATTCATCTTCATGTCACGGAGCTCATTCTTCAGACTCATAACTTGTCCAATGTTTCTGACTGAGAAGAGATTTGTTAGGGCATCGTACATCTTCTTTGATGAGTCAACATGGGAGATGCAGGGTATCAAGTGGTCTTTTATGGAATCCACTATGATACTCATGGCATTGATGTCAACATCTTTGAACTTCTCCATAGCTGCAACGTTCTGCGGTTCCTTCTCTTCTCCTTCTTCAAACTCTGGCTTCACGATCTTTCCTTTTACGATATCCAATACTTTATTCTTGACAAGGATGAGGTCAATCCTTGTCTTCCACGCTCTGAAGTTAGAGGCTCCATCTAACTTGTTCTCAGATTTCATAGAGTTAGTCATGGCTACTTGACTTGGTCAAACCCTAGATTTGACCAGAAATTCAAAACTTCACGTCTTGGCTTGCTGAGAGTATCAAGAGATGCGCTAGGCTAGGGTGCACTGATCTATCCAGAGATAAGGTCAATCTTTTCACTTAAGGTGCTTCAACAAGAGGTTTAAGATTTCTACAACTGCTCCTGCTAGTAACCTTAGCGACAATGTCTTGGGAGCTGCTTCTGCTAGTAACCCTAGCGACAGTTTCTCAACGAGCTCAATATCCTAGCAGCTATGTTTCCTTCCAGCATTTAGATTGAATGAAGGAGGCGTGGGCCCATAACCTGTTATAATATAGAAGAATGTGTGCTCATTTTACCATTGACGATACCCTCGTCACCCAACCATACGCCGAAGCCACCCTCCGAGCACCTTAACCTTGACTGAGAATTACTCCGGAAGAAAACTATAGGCTAGATAGCCAAACAAGGTGTAGCACATCTTCCTCCAAGGATAGCGCACCAACAATAGCTGATCAGATAGTCCAAATCCTAGCCAAGAGATACTCCAAGCCAACACTGAAACTGCTAGCTGCAGCCGCTGCGCCTGCAGCTCTCCTCCACACGTGCGCACCAAACTGGGAACTGCAGTGCGCACCAGTTGCTATCTGCAATTCTGAGGTGTGTCAAAATGAGAACTGATGCCTTGTATTTATACTGGTTTTGCCAGATTTGCTGGGGTCGACTTCTCCTTCTGGATATGTGTCTGTTCAGTATATTATTATTATTTCTGGCCGACTTCTTTTCTTGGAGGCTAATAACCTAATATAAATTATATTCTTGAGCCGACAAGACTTCTAGGGTTATTAACCAACTCATTAGGGTTTACTCTTGCTTTCCAGAGTCTTCTATTCTTGTCAGGTTCACACGTGGAGGTAAATACCTCCCGCAGCTACCATAATATTAACAAAATGTTATGGGCATCATTTGAAGAATGCTTTGAATGATATATGGTCCTCTATGTTTGTTTTTTATTAAATCCATAAGGAACACAAGGGGAAAGATGATATTTTAGTCTCAACTCAAATGACATGTGTTTCAAAGTGGGGTGTCGATCCCTCTCAATAGTTGGTTGGTTATGCTTAATTTGGACAATTGTTTGTTGTTGTCCAACCTTCTTGTTTCAAATGATGCCAATTAGTGTTTGTTTCAGAGATGGATAGATAATGAGTCATCAGAGTTGCATTGTCTTATCTATGGCGTTTTGATATAGTTTATGCAATTGAATACATGCGGGTTGTTACTAGTTAGATTGTGAAAAACAAAAAAAAGAAACTTGGGTTGGTCTTAGAGCACGTATTGGGCTTTATGATCCTAACCAGTGCAATTGGAATGATTCCAACTTTAGAAAGGGTAACAAACATAGTCTTAAGTGGCAAGATCGAGCCATGCTTTTTGAGCATAATGCTTTTCTTTTCACCACTTGTGGTCTGGGTCTTAGGCAAGTTTTAGACAACCACTCTTTAGAATTACCAACCAATTAATTTTACCATTTCTTAGGGGGTAGAGGATGTTTATGTTGAGATTGCACTATATCATGAATATACCGCATATTAAGAGTTGAAGTTGTCTCAATTATATCAAGAATTTATAGAACCTTATCCAAAGGTCTCAAGGAGAAGATGGTCAGATCATCTATTGGGAGGAAGCAATCACCAACATTGTGTTTTCGTAAAGGGTTTGCGAGGGGAATTGTTTCTATTCAAAGATGCTATAAGAAGGCCATCAAAGAGTTGGAACATGTGAAACAATGATTCTAGTCCAATGCCTTTGATGAGCATCTACTTGCTTGTAGAAAATGAGCTATGATTCCATGTTAGAAAATAAAGAAAGTAGAGATTAATATCCATACCAAGATTTATAATGGTAAAACACTACAATGTGTAGGGGAAACATCCATCGTTAATGATTTTCTTTATTAATAGTGAAACCTATTACAATGAAGCTTTCAAGACCCCTTAAGCACCAAGTTGTACATTGAGCCAACTTGCACAAGACTTTACATTAAGGTACTTTGATCAATAATCCACACCAATGGATGGATAATGACCTCAACACCTCCTATATCATAGTTACCAACTTAACATGAACCCCTCAAAGTTCTTTTTTTTAGAGGTCACATTTAGTGGCTATTTTTTACCCCGAATTGTAAAGTGATGCTCTAAGATTCACCCTTTTTTCAAGGTTAAAATTACAATCATTTGTAATTGGGGCCTTAAAAACTCATAATGTTGCTAAGAAAAACCTTAAAATCAACCCTCAAACCGAAAAATAGTACTACTAGTGGCATCTTTTTATCTTTTTGAGGTTAAAATTACAACTTGATTGAAACTATGGCCTTGAGAATCGGTACCATTGTGACCAAAATCTTAAAATCAACCCTCAAATCGAAAAGTGGTGCTACCAACATATTTTATTTATTTATTAAATAATTTTTTTATCTTTCCAGAATTATAACTACAACTTGTTTGAAAGCATGGCTTTAACAATCAATATTGTTACAACCAAAATGTTAAAATCAACACTTGAATAAAAAAACGGCGCTGTTAGTGGCTGCTCGCCTTTTTAGGGGTTAAAATTAAAACTTGTTTGAAACCATGGCCTTGACAAATGATGTAGTTGCAACCAAAATCTTAAAATCAACCCCTGAATTGAAAGGAGGTGTTACTAGTAGTATCCCCCCTTTTTTCAAGCTTAAAATGACAACATTTTTGAAAATGTGACCTAAAAACTATACTATTGCAAAGAAAATCATGAAAATTGAGAAAGGAAAAAAAATCAAAATTAGAGGGAATAAACATATTTTTTAAATTAAGATTAAAAAAAGACAATTAAAAAAAAAGTCTCTTGCACCCACTTCACCCTCTTAAAAAATAATTACATGTACCTCCTTTGCCCCATGATTTTCCCCACCAACTGCTTAAAAGAGTTGTTAGAGGTGCTACTAGTAGCATCTCTTTTCAATTCAGGAGTTGATTTTACGACTTTGGTTGCAACAATATCAATTGTCAAAGCCATGGTGTCAAACAAGTTGTAATTTTAACTCTCCTCCCCCTCCCCCCCCGAAAAAAGGATGTTATTGGTAGCACCACTTGGTGTCAAACAAGTTGTACTTTCAATTCCCCCCCACTTCCAAAAAAAAAAATGGATGCTTTTAAAGGGTGACATTATCAATTGTTATGGACATGTTTTCAAACAAGTTGTAATTTTAACTCGGAAAAAAATGGTGATGCTAGTAGTGCCACTTTTTGATTCGAGAGTTGATTTTAAGATTTCGCAACGATATTGGTTGGTAAGGGCATGATTTCAATTAAGTTGCAATTTTAACCCTCCTATTAAAAAAATGGTTGTTATTGATAACATCACTTTTCAATTTGAGGGTTGATTTTTACAGGTTTTTTTTAGCATCATTACAAGTTTTTAAGGCCATGGTTGCAAAAGGTTATAATTGTAACCCTGAGAAAAAAAAGATGATTCTAGGAACACCACTTTTTTATTTAGTGGTTGGTTCCGACGTTTTTGATGGAAAAATATAGGTTTTCAAGGCTAGAATTCTCATTTTGAGGTCATAGATCTTGTCAAGTTGATAATTTGTGTGTGTGTGTGTGTGTGTGTGTGTGTGTGTGCACGACCACTTCACATAATGAATGTGGAATAATAAACCCCCCCCCCCCCTACCAAATCACTTGGTGGCCTATGTTATATAATGGGGATCTACTAAATAAATGCCCCATTAAAATATCTCATTAAGTCTAATAATGCCCCATTACATGTACATAAATTCCCACAAATTATGACTTTAAATGTTAAACATGCAATCATAATGACATTGAGTGCATCAACAAATGCAACCACTAGATGAATAAATGTTCCACTAAAAGACCCCTTACAAATAATGGTTATACATGTGACATCTATTGTCATAATGACATTAAGCACAACAATATAAGCGACCATTAGACAACATGATAGTGAGTTCTAATATCCTCCAACTCTTAATCTTGATTAGGGAAAGAACACACATTCATATGTGTTATCGCACAAGTTGTAGGTTGGGCAAAGCTTAACCCAACTACCAAAATGGTGACAACTAGGAGAACACCTACCCATTGTCACCTTAGACAGGTGTTCCCGTCACTTTAGAGTGAGGTAGTCACCTCAAGGGGGGAATCCCGATGACCCTAGGGGGAATTGAGATGGAAAATGAGATATATGGATGGATGCCCCTAAAGGCCAATTCTAGATGGTAAAAAGAACTTGGTAACGAGTCTTGGGAAATGCTTAGGGTTGCCAATGCTTTGAGTGATCTGCTGAGAGAAGAATACTTGCTCGAGACACAATGGAAACCAAGTATACAATGCAATATGTTAGGTGGAAAAGAAAATTAAGCTTGCTTTCCCTAATTGCAACAATAATTAGTGATATATATCAACATATAAAAAACACTAAGTGCTGCAAAATAAGTGTTAAAAGTCCAATTGAATAAGCAAGAGACAAGCTAGTAAAGACTAGTTCAACTCAACAATGATAGAGCAAGACTTTAGCCAAAAAACAAGGCTGTCACAAAAAGCTTACCGCAGATATATTTATCAGCCTTATCGTTGTAGCTAACCACGCCTTGTAATAGAAAATTCAGCCAATGAAAATCACTTCAAATTAGCCTAAGAAGTGCGCTAGGATTAGTAGTTTGTTAGGGCAAAGTTATAACCAATTTCTCGGGTTAGTTTAGGAGTTGTCTAGGGTTAGAGGGTTAGATTTCTGTAGCCCTAATGGCTGTAGGTTGGTTTTGTAACAACAAGAAGTTTTAGTGGGTGAAAGAGGACGTCTCAATGAGGCAAGATAGCCTAGGACTCAAGGAACAATGTTCACGTGAGAGAACTTCAAAGCTACAACCTTTCACGTTTACTAATGCAACATTTTATTTCTACAATGCAACAACTAGTGCCTTTGATTATGGGTTAATGGGGTCAAGAGTAAAGAGCTAGAGCTACTACCTCCTTGGGGGTATAAATGCTCTTATTCCCCAAGGCAAATAACCTTAGATAGGGTTTAAAACTAAGGGGTGTATGTCCATATACTTCCTTAGCAAACCCTTGCAAACAATGATTCTATGCTTAAAATTGTGGTGGAGCTAAGGTAGGGGTGTATGCACTTATACTTCCTACTTAGCCTTATCAAAATCAACCTTGAGCTTGAATTACAAATGATAGCAACAAGTAGAATGTATTACCAATCCAATAACAACAATATAAACCATAACATGCCAAGATAAATAACCACAACTAGCTAGAAATGACCTCCAAGAGCTTGTGCATTATCATCATTAAGTCCACAACCAAAGAAATACCATACCATAACACAAGAGAACAAAAAGATTCAAGGGTAGTGAAAATTTCATTCCTTAGCTCTTCACAATGGGAGAGTTATGATTCAAAATGAGATTTCATGATCTCTATTTATACAAAATGTCTATCATGATCTCTATTTAGGGGACGTTTTGGCACTTTGAAGAAGTCGTTGGGGTAGTAGATGCATGGATAGGCCTCCAAAGGCCACTTGTCACTCATCCAAGTCCTCTCTTGATGGTCTGCAAGCCTTCTTCCTTCAAAACATGCCACATGTCATCAAACAACACCATCACCACCAAACCCTAGCCCCTCTAGGTGACGTCAAGCCTCCAAAAGTGATGTTTTTCTTCTCCTAGGCAAAACGTTTGGCATGTGAGGGATATGTCATGTCATCTATGTTGTCTTATAGGCCTCCAAAGGTATGTCTTTGTCATCCGACATGTGGGCCCTTGGAATCCAACCTATGGGCTTGAAGCCCCATGGAAGCCCAAGCTAGGATTTCTCCTCCAAAACTGTCCACCAACAAGGTCCTACAAAACAAAAGGGTACGCCCTCCAAAGATCTCAAGTCAAAGATATCATGACAAGTGTAAACCACATCTACTAAGCAAGGCATCTAAACATGTGCATCAAAACTACCTCATCAAATTAAACAAATGCTTAAAACCCTATACAATTGACCAAGTTTAAGTATGGGAGGGGTGTCATATGAGTCCTATTGGGTAAATCAAAGCCCTGAAGTAGGAGATTCTCCTAAGGATGGCCTCTCAAGGTCATGTAATGGATGATGAAGTGGAAGGGGTTTAGACTTCATAGTTCGTTGAGTTTCATGACATACAAGGGCTCGTATTATCTCATTCATGGGTTCCTTTGTAGATGGTGTGTGGCACCTTCGTTTGCAATGCAATTTTCCCAAGCCCATCTTCTTGCCATTCTTTGTTTCTTTCATGTTTTAAGGAATGAGTTGAAGGCCACTGTCCTGGCATGGTGTCCAAATAATGACAATGTCACTCACAAATATCTTGCGGAAATGAGAAGTTTGGCTCGTGATGAGACTCCCTTTCTCTCAGTTGTGTAATTGAGAGCCACTACCCTGGCTTGGTGACCAGATGATGGTAACATCATACCGCTAGATACCCATGATCATGATAGGCCGGCTCATGATGAGACCTCCTATTCTCCAACTAACCCCTTAAACATTCATTATCAATTATTTTTGTAGGTTCCCCTTTTTTTACAGAGAAGCATTTCATTGCTTTCTTGGGGGATCCGTGGGCGAAGCATCTAGAAGGTTTATATATAGACTTTTATCTTTTTAACCAACAACAATCCGTTCGGACCTTCAACCCTTTCTTCTCACGAAATGGGGTACATGCCCTTCTCGGGTCACTAAAGTCAAAAGACCTAGAAGAGGATAATATGATGGGAATGTAATGAGCGGAAAGTGGTAAGTATGGTTGGGAATGATACGATAACCCCTCAAGGGACCCTCAGTCACAAACCTTTCCCAAAGGTTGGCCACCTAGTAGGAAATCTATGACACTCACCAAGGTGAAACAAGGTCAAAGGTATAATGTCCAAGCATGTGCTCTATAATGAAAAGTAGCTCAAATACAACATGCTTAAATGCCTTAAATATTAGGGTGATTACCTTCCACAATACCTAACTTGTACTACGTGTAGCAAGACTCTTTTGCTTTCCAGAAGCTGGCTAGTGTGGTGGATGCGCTGACAATGGATCAAATGTGGTGACGAAGCGAACTTCTGTATGTGCAAGTGGAAACTACTAGTCATGTAGTCTCTCGACACTCCATATCTACAACCCGATGGCCTCTAGACATGGTCTCCTTAGTTATCCCACAAAATGGGGATAACAATATGAAGATGGGATTACATTTAACATTCCCTCTTAATGAAAAACTTCCTTTATCCCTAACAAGTTGCGAAGATGAATGAACTCTAACCCTGTCAAGGACATGGTGAAGATTTCAACAATGTACAATGGGACTATACTATAAAAAAATAATTCCATTAACAACTAGATCCCAATTGTAGTGGGTTTCATATGCATCCAAAACCTTTGACATGAGAAAAAAATGACGAGACACTGTGTCAGAGATATGACCTACATCATAACTCAATTTCAATATGAACTTGTGGGTGGTTCTCTATTTTTTGTCCAATGAAGCCTCTAGCTTGTTCCCATTGCTATGTTCAAATAACTAATTCCTTGGTATCTGTAGGGTTTTGGATGTCACCAATGACTAATCACCACAATTTTTTTCCTTTGAGCATATCAACTATAATTTTTTTCTAGAGTTTATAGTTAGAGACATCAAACTCGAGCACATTTACAAGTTTGAAAATGATTGTGAGAAAACCAAAAAACTAATCCCATAAAGAAGAATTTTTCAAATATGCTTGCAACAATGGAAACTAAGCGAAAAAAATAGCCATTGACAAAAAATGTGTCAAACCGAGCTCTTATGACAAAGTTGTAGCCTCTTTGAACTTTAATGGCAGAAATATGTTCAAATAATGTTAAATTCAGTTTTTCAAACTCACCATATGATGCTATGTCCCTCATACATATTCACACATCACTTTTCCACATCCCTTTTGATTTCCTTGTTTCTTGCCATGCCATGCTTCCAAACTTGGAAAATTCCCAAAAATAGAATTTTTCGAAGATGGAAATTTCTAGAAGTAGATTTTTTTAATGAAAATTTTCAAGTTAAAAATTTTCAAAGATATTTTTTTCTAAAAATAGAAATTTCTAGAAATGGATCTATTTTGGAAACAAAAATGGTAAAAAATTGAATTTTCCATAAATAATATGAAACATTGGACTGAAATTTGACCTCTACAACAATCAGATTCGAAAAATTGCAACATAGGGACCCCACCTTATTTTTTCATGTAGAATCCATTCCAGGTTACTATTTCTCAATCTAAGTTATGGTTTGTCTAGAAAATGGATTTTCTTAGTTTACTTCAAGAGGCAATTTCAACCACACTAAGAGTCCAAATTGTGTGAACGTTTGGACACGTTCTTCATTCCCTACCGATGCCAACACAATTTTTCGAGTGCAACATACAAGCTTTAAACCAAAAGAAAGATAAAATACTAATAATAAAGTGCTAATGCAAACTCAAAAACGCCAAAACCCTAGATGATTTACAAAAAATGGTGTAGAAACCCTTAAAGCTTTGTCGAAGATTTATTAGATGAAACTTCTTCAAAAAAAGAGAAAAAACTCCTAAGGGTGCCTTCAAACCCCGAAATGACACAAAAGACTCCACACCAAAGTTGTGACAATGTGGAAGATTTAGATAAACAGATTACATCAAGAGATTTAATACCATGTTCAAAAAAGCTATGATGCCATCTTAGAATTTTTAAAAGAAAAATTCGAGATTAATAACTATCTAATCTCTTAAGAGCATGCCCCATTGAAATAAAGTGAATCAAGAGAAACTACAAAAAACAAGAATACCGAGATTTATAGTGATAAAACCCCTATAATGTGTAGCAGAAACATTTGTTATCAATGATCCCCTTTATTAATCACCAAACCATGTTGCAATGAAGCTTCCAAGATCCTTCAAGCAACGATCTCTACAAAGATCCATATTAATATACATTGAACCACCTAACACAAGACTTTGCATTGAGACACCTTGATATATGATCCACACCAACAAATGGATAATGACTGCAATACCTCCTATCTATACATAGGTCTCAATAGAGTGAAAACCACTTCACATAATGAGCATGGAATAATTAAAAAATTGACCTACCAAGTCACTTGGCCCCCTATATCAAGTAACAAGGAGCCACATAACACTACAAGATTTTGGGTGAGTTCCATTCAAGAAAGATCTTTGCCACGACGCCCCATTTAAATGGACACTTTAGCAAACCTTACACTCAATTATGAATATTTCTAAGTCAAAATGTAAGTCCAAAATTATCTCTACAATATCATCCATGTAAATGTCTAAAGAAACGCCTATACAAATGTCCAAAATAATGTTCATCGGAATCGTTGTTAAAAACAACTTTGAATGAATTTTTGAGCAATTTTCTTTCACACTCTGCTAGGGTTTTGTTGATGGAAAGAGCCGAGATTCTACTAGGGTTTATCCAATCGATTTCTCCTGGTTCGACCAATTATGGAACCCAAAGGAGGGGCTGACCCCCCGTCCTTCAAATATGCTCTCCAAGGATCTAGAAAAGGCACTCATTTAGCCTCCCAAGGATCTCACTCAAATGACGATGTAATGTCCCCATTCTTGGATTCCCCTGCTCTGTAGTCAGAGGCGACCTTGCGAGTTTATGTCAGCTTGGCCAGTGGAGTAAAGTGAGGTTAACAGTGAGCTCAAGCAATCTGGAGGAGTTATATGGGGCCCATGCTAGTCCTTTCACAATCTTTCGTCATCATGATAATTTCCGCACAACCCACTCTTGGTTCCGTGACGTTCCGACGATTTCCGTAATCTTGGTTATTGTTGGGCATAATTTAATTTAATTTAATGTGTTATTGGGAGCATACTATTTGAAGGGATACATGAGTGTAATAGCTCGTTGGAACCGAGATGAAAATATCTAAAGGTTGGATTGATGAGAAAGAGATTTCCGACCTCCGAGAATGTCTTAGAATCCAATTAATCATTTTCCGATATTAAAAGGGGGTTTAAAAAGGGTTATAAAATGGATTTAATCCTAATGTGGATTTGGTCAAAGACACGAAAGATCTTAAAAGGGGTTCAGAGAAGTATAAAGAAAGAGTAGCACTCTACTTTTTCTCATCATAAGTATAAAGGAAGAGTAACACTTTACTTTTTCTTATTATAATTTGATCTCTCATTTTGGAGTCATCTTGGAGCCATTGTTTCCTTAGGGTTTAACAAAACCCTTACATTAATGATCTAGTTTACTGGTGCAACACCCACCCTAGCTAGACTAGGAGGAATATTTAGCCAAGATCTTCAATTGTAATTTGATCTCTCATTTTGGAGTCATCTTGGAGCCATTGTTTCCTTAGGGTTTAACAAAACCCTTACATTGATGATCTAGTTTAGGGTTGCAACACCCACCCTAGTTAGACTAGGAGGAATATTTACCCAAGATCTTCAATTGTGCTTGGTTGAAGGATTGGTTTAATTTTACAACAGGCCGTGAGAGTTGGGAAAATTGGTGGCACCCTTGGAGGATTATTGGAGGAGACTGCATGCTACTGGGGAGGCTGATCTGATTTGATAAGCAGAACCGTGACTGAAGGAAGTTTGTGTGGCTCCTTGGAGGGTCGATCTCATCCTGGAGTAGACCGAAAAGCTGAGAGGAGGCGGTGGAAACATTGGAGAAGGGTTTGTGAGTTTTGTGTGGCTTGTTGGAGGGCCGATCTCATCCTGGAGTAGACGGAACGCTGAGCGGAGACCGTGGAAACATTGCGGAAGGGTTTGTGAGCTCCTAGAGGGGTCAATCTCTCTTCTACAGGGCCGTAGGCATTGTGAGAATGCCGTTGGGAATTCGTGGGGTTTCTTAGAGGGCTCGACACTCTCCCAATTACTAAACCGTGTGCTGGACAGAGCGATGGGGATGCCTTGAGGGTCAACCCATCCATATCAACAAATCGAGGGAGATTTAGAAGGGCCACGAGGGTCTTTGTTGTAGACCGTGGGAAGCTGGAAGGTGTCGTGGAACCCGAAGCTAGATCGTGAGCATTGAAAAAGGCCCGAAACCCACTTGCTGATTCACGGGGATTGTAACAAGCTGACAGGAGGTTTGGAGGGCTTGGGACAGTCCAGCCGCATACTATTGGAGAAATCGTTGGCATTATCATAGGTTTTCTTGAAGTTTAGTAGTGTCTATTGCAGTTGTTGTTGCAACCTTTAGTTGTTAAATTTGTATTCCAAATCCATCCACAATAAAATGCTTTGATGTCTTTCTCCACTCTATGAGCATTTAGATATTTTCTATGTGTTTGATAACAGAAGTATGGGAAATTTGTTCATAAATTGTTTAAGCGAAGTTTAAATACATTTTTACAGCATTGAATTTTATGTGACTGCAACCTGTTTGGAGAAATCTCACAACTAGAATACCAAGTAACATTGATCTCCTAGCATATCTCTGTCAGTGATATTACATTGGTATCAGAGCTGGTGGTCTTGCCAGCCTGTAAGTATTATCTTCATATTCTTTGGGGCCAAATTATCAGCAGGGATGTATTTACTTAGTTTGGCAGTGAAGAGTCATTTCATCCGCCATTACAACAACATCTTTATCATCCATTTCTCTTTGGGATTGTGTCAATCATCAGCATGTGTTTTAGATCTAAATGTGGGTCATTTCACTTGTACATGTCGCTGGGTGGAGGATCCTTTGACATGTTACAACAATTTACTTTGTTGCACTCGTGTTGTCACATATATTGTTGTAACCAAGAAATTAATCGGCACAAAAACTCGCTGTTGCATCCAAAACACATAAGAACCATAACAACAGACAGGAGAGATGATTACAATAAGCTAGGGGTATGTGTTATCAAGTGTTTGACGAAATTAAAGGGGCATCAAACTTACAGGAGTTGGAAAAAAAAGTTGTACCAAATCTAACTAGGTTTATTACAGCGGAAAGGATGAAGGCAACTCAAGAATACATGGATGAAACTTGGAAAATCCTTAAGCAAAACAAGAAGCTGGCCCAAGGATTTGGACAAGGATTCCTTTAAGGGCACAGAACAAAAATTGAAGAGAGATGAGCAAGAAGGACAGGTGGAGGAGGGTGCATCTAGCCATGTTGAGGATGTATGCATAGAGGAATACCAAACAACAACCTATGATACATCATCCGAGTTGGCCGATGAGGTCGATGACACTAGTGTGTTGGATGGGTATACCTTTGATGAATCAACAAAAGATGAGGATGCACATCTTATGATGACTATGAGGAAATGTCCCAATCAACCGATGTTGAGGATCCAACATATTTCATTGAGAATGATGCTTATGATGAGGGTAGTTCAAGCGTGATAGCACCTACGCATGATGATGATTCAACACCCCATTTCATTTATGATGTCGATGACAATGAAGACGTAATTGTACCTCGACATGATGATGAAATTGAACAAAAAACCTTAGCATTGCAAGATTTGGAGAATCGATTATTGGTCACAGAGGAACAAATTATGCAGGTGTTGACGAGGGAAGATGGTGCCCATAAATTTATTGAAGACCTTATGTGGAGAACCCAGTTGGAGGAGAGACAAAGGGGAGTTGTAGATGGGGTCACTAGTACCCAATTGTGCATCATCAAAGAAGCACAAAAACAAATGAAAACCGATTACCTATAATTGTTCATGGATACAGACCTTGCTCTTAAGTTCATTGAGGATAAGGAAAGGGAGGTTAAGGAGCTACATTACTAGCTGAGTTGGGCACACTCTTCATCATTGACAATCGTGATACATGAGGGCATGAGTGGCACTCGTGATTTGAGGGAGGAGCCTCTTCTGACGATCTTGCATGAGGAGCATTCATAATTGTAGGTGCACGGAAAGGGTTTTTGACCATGCGCTTGTTTATCATTGTGGGGATCATGAGCCGCTTCTGTTGGAGATCCCACTAAAGGATCAAGGATTAGCTTGGGTGGACAAGTATATGACATAATTGGGTATGCTCTGGGATACAGGTTCATGTGACATCACCAGAGTAATGGATACAGTAGCGCCTACAAGATATAGGATGATATAGGACGATTCAGTGATAGACAACAAAGTGCAGGGGTATTCATTGGTACGTGGAAGTGTACAATGGAGTTGTGGGGTGTTTCCAATAAGGAAACCTCCTAACATAGTCCTCGAACATACCATTGAGTTGAGGTTTGCCGGGATCGGTGAGTGGATGGGTGAGCCTCAGGGGGTAACATATCTCTTGATGATAGACCTTCATGTGGGATATAATCGGATTAGGATCAGGGAGCAGGATAGGAACATGTCTTCTTCCATACTTCATTATGATCTCTTGGTCGTACCTTCGGAATTGACCAACAAACTAGTTGCTTTCCAGTCTTGCTAGCAGTGGAAGTGGCATCTAGTGATACTAATTAATTCCCTCAGAGTATACAACAGGACAAGAGAGGATCACTGGAGTCCGTTGGATGAGACATGGGGCATTGTTACCAGTGCACAAAGTGCACAAGAGGAGATCCAGACTCTGTTGGATCAGTTCATAGAGATTTTAGCAGGCATTGGGAGTGGCAGACTTCCAATTTGCTAGGATCCTGACATTCTTCAGAGTGATAGACTACTTCAGATGATGAGGATGGTCGACAAGATCATATCAATGATTGGACTGCGTCATTGTGGGGATGTTGTGAGAGGATTTTGTAATGTTCCCAAGCCAAATTTTTTGCTTGGAACACTATTTGCTCATTGTTTGTTTGTGTTTTCTTATGTGTTTGCATGTTTACTCATGGAGTTGCGCATTAGGGTTTATATGATGATGATTAAGCAATGAAACAATAGATATGAAGCATATACCATAAACAAAACAATATACAATAAGGAACACTGCTATAGATCCAATAATGTCAGATCTGACCTTTATTTAGATAGTAGAGAGATCCTTGTAACAAGAGATCTGCAAATCTGGAAGAAAACCCCAATAATATCCAAAATGGGATGCCGGTTGCTACAATAATACCCTATACAATGATAATAGCTTTCCAAAGGTCCTCTGAAGAGAAGATCCAAGCCTCTAAAGGACAATAGCTGCAAGAGAAGACTGATGAGATGGGACCTTGATCCAATATAGGAAAATACGCAACTAATCCAAGAGAAGACTGATGAGATGGGACCCTGATCCAATATAGTGCCAAAACCCTCCAACTGGATTAGTTGCGTATTTTCCTGGTAGCTGTAGACCCCCTAAGTTTCGACCCTCCTCTTCTTGTGCTCCAAATGCCTCAAAACTTCTCCAGAATGTAGATCGGGCTACTAGAACCCCCCTGGAAAAAGTATCAGGTTGAAGGGTGAAGTTCTGGCTCTCTAAATGAGGAAACCCTCAACTAATTTGCGCCCCTTGGTTAACTAAATCTCCAATATTTCGGCCTCACCTCTAGAAGCCTCCAACTGCTACAAAATTCACCGGAATAATAGAGCGGGCCAAGACAATCTAGCTGGTGAAGTTTCAAGATGATCTATGAAGATCTAGGCCACCAAATGATGAAAACGTCCTTCTACAGTGTGCCCCTCTCTCCTCCAAGTCGTTCGAAGATCAGAGAAACAATATGCTGGGAAAACCTCCTCCTGAATAGACTAGAAATGATTCCCTAGACCATACGAAGGAAACCCAAATGTTCCTTTGCCCAAAATCCTCCTCCTTACTTCAGATTGAATTGATCTTCACAAGGTGGTGCACCCTCCTGCTGGAAACCCCCTTAGGTTGTGCACTAGCCTACCTCTACCAATAGATCTGACCCCTGTAACACTGTAGAATGGTGTGGGAGGAGTTTTGCACCTCCAGGACCAATCTTGGATCAAGAAAGGTGGGATCTTTCACCACCGAGTTGATCTCTATGGTTTTAGTCACAAAACCCTCAAAACTGCTTGTACTCAAGAGCTCCAATGCAAAATATGATAATAATCCATAATGCCTTAGAAGTGCGCCCTTCCTTTCTTTTATACATCCAGTCTATTATTTTGTTGAGTTAGTTAACCCCTAGGGTTCACTCCTAGATTAACTCCACCTTTTCTTTTCTTTCGTTGAGTTACCCTTTTTCACACAAAGTCAACTTAATAATATAACGTTGTGCTTAGGAAGTTTATTTTGGTTGAATTTATCCCCATGATGCATGAGACTATAGTCTAGTGGGGATAGCTAGACTACTAAGTCTCTCCAGACCTCTTCATCAAGAGGTGGGGGACATTACAGTGTCCCCTACTAGAAATTGCTTTCCCACAAGCAATTCTGGACCTGTCACCTGAATCATCTATTCCCCTTCCCAAGTGGAATCCTCTATGGGTAGGTTCTTCCACTTGACCAGATATTCTCTGATGCTTCTTTTCCTCAACTTCTTCTCCTAGACTTCTAGTATCTCCTCCCGTATCATTACCAATTGTCCTTCTTCATCCAAAGGTGGCAATTCCTCAATAAGAATGATATGTTTACCAATGTCTCTCTTCAAACAAGACACATGGAAGACATTGTGTATTTTTCTGCCCTTTGGTAGATCAAGCTCATATTTCACGGCCCCTACCCTCATGTTGATCCTGTATGGACCAAAAAAGTGAGGTTCGAGCTTCTCTGTGCCACTTCTCTTAATGGATGCCTGCCTATACGGTTGAAGCCTCAAATAAACCAAGTCACCGACCTCAAAGGTGCGCTCCAGCCTGTGCTTGTCTGCCTGTACCTTCTGTTGATTTTGTGCCCTTTGCAGGTGGTCCGTAAGTTCCTTGAGTATGTCTTGACTCTACTGAATCCAATCATGAACCATGGGAGACCTATTGTCACCCAAGACAATCTCCACAAATGAGAGGGGGTCATAACTGTATAAGGCTCTAAATGGTGGCATA
Source organism: Picea engelmannii (assembly GCA_009831015.1). Lineage (NCBI taxonomy): Eukaryota > Viridiplantae > Streptophyta > Pinopsida > Pinales > Pinaceae > Picea > Picea engelmannii. The sequence continues at coordinate 377,713 of ML780082.1, read as the reverse complement.
CCAATGGATATATGATGGGTGGTGTTGTAGCAATACTCCCCCAATTGAAGCCATTTAACCCATGCCTTTTGCTATCCTGCCACATAATTCCTGAGGTAGCCTTCAACCCATTTGTTGACTATCTCTGTTTGGCCATCTGTTTGAGGATGATAGCTGGTACTAGGTGTTAAGGCTGTACCTACCAACCTGAAGATTTCCTGCCAAATTTTTCTCATAAACCTGTTGTTCCTATCACTCACAATGGTTTTGGGAAAACCATGCAATCTGAAGACCTCCCGGAAGAACAAATTTGCAACTGGTGGTGCACTGTAGTCTGTGGCAATGGATAAAAAATGCGCAAACTTAGTCAACCTGTCTACTACCACGAAAATGCAATCTTTTCCCCCAGCCTTGGGAAACCCTGTGATGAAATACATATATATGATTTCCCATCTGTGCTCCGGGATGGGAAGTGGTTGTAGTAATCTTGCTGAGTGAGTGTGTTCATCTTTGTTTACCTGACAAGTGGTGCACTCCTTGATGTGGCGCATCACATCTTATTTCAAGCCCTTCCAAGAGAATCTCTCATGTATCTTCCTGTATGTCTTGATGAACCCTTGATTCCCTGCTACTGGTGAATCATGGCATGCTTGTAGCACTTTAGCCTTAAAGGTTGACTTGGGGACCAAGAAAATTTGGACCTTGTAGTATATGATGTCATCCATGATTCTAAGGTTGTCATCTTGTACCTGTCCATCCATCACTTCACATGAAACTCTATTTTTTGAGTATTCCACCAAAAGGTGGGCCTTCCAGTCCACTGCGATGTCGATCATGGAATAAAATGATGGTCTTCTGGATAAGGCATCTGCCACCACATTATTCTTCCCTTTGAAAAAATCAATGTCAAATTCATAAGCCTGTATTTTTCTCACCTACTTTTGTTGCCTCTCATTTAAGTCCTTCTAATCCAGGAAGTACTTGAGGTTGTTGTGATCTGTCCTCACGACAAATTTTGCCCCAACCAAATATTACCTGAACTTAGCAAATGCATGCATGATGGCTAGTGTTTCTTTGTCATAGATGGTGTATAGGAGCTCATGACCTCTCAATTTTTGGATTTCATAAACAGTAGGGTGCCTATTCTGCATAAGTACTGCCCCAATGCCTTCTCCTGAGGCATCACACTCTACTGTGAAAGGTTTTGCGAAATATGGTAGGGCCAATAATGGACACATACTCATCACCTTCTTCATTTTTGTCAAGTCAACTCAGTAATATAACGTTGTGCTTACGAAGTGTCTTTTGGTTTACTCTGTCCCCATGATCCATGAGACTATAGTCTATTGGGGATAGCTAGACTATTGAGTCTCTCTATAGCTCTTCATCAAGAGGTGGGGGACATTACAGATTTGTTGAGATTTGGTGAGATATATTTTGCCTCACGATACCCAGGATTGAGTCGATCTGTAGGTTGGCAAACTTTGACTTCACTAATATGTTTTGGTGAGGCATGATCCAGGGTAGTGAGTTCATTCCTTTCAGGGATTTCAGCTTGGGGGTCCATGAGAGTAGAGCACAGTCTGAGTATGGAGGTCAGACGATTATGATCAGGTGGGTGCAATGCTAAGCATGATGGTTTCTCTCAGAGATTAGCTTGGGACCTTGGGACTACAATGTTTAATAGCTCAACAACTGGTATAGATGAGATGGTCAGTTTCTGTCTTCCGAAGATTACCCTTGGGATGCTTAGGATTGGTTGCTTAGAGGAGTGGTCTTATGGGGAGTTGATCAAGTTTACACAACTTATGATTGTCTGGCTTATCAGGGACAGTTAGATGGATTCTTATATTAGCACATTGTAGATCGATGCTATGAGTAGAGGGTGCTTCACTGTTAATATTATGGTAGTTGTGGGAGGTATTTACCCCCACGTGTGAACCTGACGAGAATAGAAGACTCCGGGAAGCAAGAGAAACTCTAATGAGTTGGCTAATAACCCTAGAAGCCTTGCCGGCTTAAGAAGATAATTTATATTAGGCTATTAGCCTCCAAGAGAAGAAGTCGGCCATAAATAATAATAATATACTAAACATACACATACCCAGAAGGAGAAGTCGACCCTAGCAAAACTGGTAGGATTACTATAAATACAGGGCACCAGTTCTCATTTGCAGCATCTCAGAATTGCAGTTTCCTAGTTGGTGCGCACTGCAGTTGCAGTCTGGTGCGCAGGTTTGGAGGAGGGTTGCAGGTGCAGCTGCAACATCAACTAGTTCTCAGTTTTGGCTTGAATATCTCTTGGCTATGGTTTGGACTATCTGATCGGCTTTTTGTGATGTGTTATCCTTGGGGATTGATGCGCTACTCTTTGTTTGGCTATCTAGCCTAGGGTTTGCTTTCGGAGGAATTCTCAGTCAAGGTTAAGGTGCTCGGAGGGAGGCTTCAACCTATGGTTGGGTGACAAAGGTATCGTCAATGGTAAAACGACCACGCCATCTTCTATATTCTAACAGGTTATGGGCCCACACCCCTTCAGTCAACCTAAAACGCTGGAAGGAAACATAGCTGCTAGATATTGAGCTCGTTGAGGAACTGCCGCTAGGGTTACTAGCAGGAGCAGCTTCCAAAAGCACTGCAGCTAGGGTTACCAACATAAGCAGTTGCAGAAACCCTAAACCTCTTGTCAAGGCACCTTAAGTGACAATATTGACCTAATCTCTGGATAGATCAGTGCGCCCTAGCCCAACGCATCTCCTGGTACTCTCAGAAGGCCAAGACGTGAAGTTTGGATTTCTGGTCAAAACTAGGGTTTGACGAAGTCAAGCAAGCCATGACGAACTCTATGAAGTCTGAGAACAAGCTAGATGGAGCCTCTAACTTCAGAGCATGGAAGACAAGGATTGACCTCATCCTTGCTAAGAATAAAGTGTTGGATATTGTGAAAGG
>ML780082.1:337468-373945 GCA_009831015.1 Picea engelmannii | reverse complement strand
TTCCAAGAAGAACTATACCTATGGAAGAACAATAAGATAAGAATGAATATCACTAGATATTACACATGAAAGAATGAAATATATCATGTGAAAGCTATTACAAGATAAGCCGAAATCAGAATCAATCCTGAAGAGACTTAGAATTCAGACATCAAGAGAAATTGGAGAAAGACTTATGACGACAACTAAGATGGAAGCATGGACTCTGTTAAGACAAGAGAGCCAATTATATATTACAGAAGACAATAAGGTTGCAGATGGAAGCGTGGTATTATATATTGTAGAAGATAATAAGGATGGAGACGGAAGCATGGACTCAGTCAAACGAAGGGAGAAGATTATATGCACTCCTACATGAAGCAAGGATTAGGAGGGAGCTAATCCTATGATCCATTGAAGATGATGAAATGTATATATCCATGGTAGCAGTCATGACAGACAGTACGTGTTCAGCTCAACTACAGAAAAAAACCTCTTCGAAGAAAAGCCTTATAGTATTCCTGGTTGTCCATTCAGATCCGTGATCCTATGATGAAAGGTAGAAGTGGAATCTCTAGGGCATGGAATCTACAAGAAACTCCATGGACCCAAAAGTAAAAGAAAAACATGAAGAAGAACATAAAGATTTCAAGAAAGAAAAAGAAGAACCAGAACAACCAGTCATTGTATCAAGAATCACAAGATTACCAGCCTGATATGAACTCACCAAAAGCAATCAAGCAGAATAATTGAAAGTCATGATGAAGAACAATGTACGGAAGACTTATGAATGAAAGCATTGCGAGATCCAGAACCAGAGGTTCTCCCAGATGGAGGGAGAAGACTATGATGATTGATTGTTCCAGTACACCAGACTTATCTCTATATAAGTCATTATATTATCCACAACATCCATGAGTCAGAATTCTACATCAGATGAATGCAAAGATTGTTCTCCAGAGAAATCGAATAAAGAAAATATAAAGAGCAATCTCAATACTTTGAGCCATACCAGAAAGAGACTCCTAAGACAACATGATGGAGAACCTCCAGTGCACAGCATAAGCGTGGTGAAGATTTCCTATAACATCAAGATAACTACTCAGAAGATCAGATCTCATGATGATAAAAGAAGTACCACATGAATATGTTCTAGTTCTCCAACTATGATATACTCTACTGTTCAGATCTACATGAAGCCTTCACAGTGTTCCAGACTACAGTACAAGCATTACATTATCCATGATAAAGTCCAGAAGGGAGAAAATTATTTCTGAAATACATATCTCCGCAGATGAGCAGATAAACATACATTTTGGTGAAGCCTCTATTCAAGATGAAAGAACTTGCATACTCAAGCTAGAGCTCTTGGAAATGACTCTCTTAGCTGGAAGGGAAGACTCTCCAAACTAGAAGAAGGTACGCAAACATTTATTTTTGTGATCGAAATAACTCTCCAGTTAGGAGGGAGCATTGAAAATATCATTTATCTTTGTAATTGAAAAATAGTCCAAATTGGACAGATGCTTTCTTGTTCAGAAAGTGGATTGAGATTTCTGACGGACAGTGACTTCCCATTGTAGTTAACATGGGAGGCAGACTGGTTGCTGATGTATCATAGACATCGACTTCCCATTATGGGGAGTGGTCTAGGACAATCATTCTTCTTAGCAGTCACTCTGAGTAGTGGTCAAGTAGAATGGTCCACCTCACCGGGAAATCATTCTTTCAAAGTTCACAGTTGTGAGTAGTTTCAAAGAATCGTCCGTTTTGGAGGTTGATGCAGGACAGACATTCCTCAAGGGCAGACTCATTCTCTCCAGGTTACACTTTGTTTAGTGTCGGAGGAATGGCCTAGGGGGGGGAATGGTCCGGACAGTTATTCCTCGAGGGCAGACTCATTCTCTTCAGGTTACACTTTTTTTAGTGTCGGAGGAATGGCCCAGGGTGGGGAATAGTCCAGGCTCAACAATCAGGGACAGTTGTTCCTCGAGGGGCAGACTCATTCTCTCCAGGTTACACTTTGTTTAGTGTCAGAAGAATGGCCCAGGGTGGGGAATAGTCCAGGACAATCATTCCTTAGGGCAGACTCATTCTCTCCAGGTTACACTTTGTTAAGTGTCGGAGGAATGGCCCAGGGTAAGGAATGGTCCAAACATTTCTCAAGGGCAGACTCATTCTCTCCAGGTTACACTTTGTTTAGTGTCGGAGGAATGACCCGGGGTGAGAAATGGTCCAGGCTTAGAAATCAGAAATAATCCTTCTTCCTTTGGTTGAGAAGAATGGGGCAGATAGCCCATTGTTGATATTCTATATTGAGGGAAGACATTCTTTCAGATCTCACAGATGTGACTGAAAGTTAGCCCAGATGATTATTGTTGATATTCTATACTGAGGGTAGACACTCTTTCAAATCTCACAGACGTGAGTGAAAGATTGGCCCAGTTGATTCAATTTTTATCATAACATTGTTTCTATGCAGATGAAGACTATTGTAGTGGCAGACATTCTTTCAGATCTCACAGACGTGAGTGAAAGACTGGCCCAGATGATACAGTTTTTATCATAACATTGTTTTTATGCAGGATGCTCTCAGATGTTTGTTATGAAGACTATATGACAGTAGATGAGGACTACTGTGGTGAATATGTTTCACCGTTCGCAACCATACGTTGTTGATCAAGCACTTATGTATTACTTGATGCGGTAGTTAACCACTGGATTGTAGTTATGTATTACTATGAATAGACACAGGTGTGTTCTATCCTTGTTCTAAGTCTTGAAGACTATCAACAGTTTATTGGAGATAATGATCATTCAGATGAATGATGAACATATATTTTCTAGACGGAAAACAGTTCAGAGCTTTTACTCCTCTTGTATCACTCTATGGTGAGAGTGACTTATCCAACATCATATCTAACTACTTAGATGAAGTATGGTTTCGAGAGATGATGCAGCTGATGATGATGGTGATGCTCGTGATCTAGTCATGAAATAGTCTAGATGACTATATTGATGCTACCGGGTAAATGGTATATTTTGTGCTCAAGTCCATTACCTATAAATACCTCTCTAGCTAGGAGGGAGTGTTAATATTATGGTAGCTGCGGGAGGTATTTACCCCCACGTGTGAACCTGACGAGAATAGAAGACTTCAGGAAGCAAGAGAAACTCTAATGAGTTGGCTAATAACCCTAGAAGCCTTGTCGGCTCAAGAATATAATTTATATTAGGCTATTAGCCTCCAAGAGAAGAAGTCGGCTAGAAATAATAATAATATACTGAACAGACACATATCCAGAAGGAGAAGTCGGCCCCAGTAAAACTGGCAAGATTACTATAAATACAGGGCGCCAGTTCTCATTTGCAGCATCTCAGAATTGCAGTTTCCCAGTTGGTGCGCACTGCAATTGCAGTCTGGTGCGCAGGTTTGGAGGAGGGTTGCAGGTGCAGCTACATCAACAGCTAGTTCTCAGTTTTGGCTTGAATATCTCTTGGCTATGGTTTGGACTATCTGATCAGCTTTTTGTGATGCGTTATCCTTGGGGATTGATGCACTACTCTTTGTTTGGCTATCTAGCCTAGGGTTTGCTTTCAGAGGAATTCTCAGTCAAGGTTAAGGTGCTCGGAGGGAGGCTTTGGCCTATGGTTGGGTGACGAAGGTATCGTCAATGGAAAAACGAGCACACCATCTTCTATATTCTAACATTCACGTCATACATGCCAGTTTGGGACCCTGGTGACTTTATCACTTGCAGGCAGGTTCGAGAGAGGTTTGCATGGAGGGACGTTGAAGAGGAGTATATGAATCATCAATAGCATAGGTTGGGGAACACTCATCTAGCAGGGTTGATGCATCCCTTGCCCATTTCTGAGTGAGAGTGGGAGAGCATGTTGATCGATTTCATCACTGGTTTACTGAGGGTGCATGAAGCATATAATATATGTATAGTGATTGATCAATCATCAAAGTTCACGCACTTTCCGGCGATGTCTTTGGAGTATGGGGAAACATAGAGGATAGAGATATCCAATGCAAAGATGTTTAGAGTCCATGAGTAGTTCAAAGTCATTACCAGTGATCGAGACATAATTCATTTTCTGATATTTGAGATCAAGTATGGCAATGGATTTGCAGGGCGCGACTTCACATGGATGTTTGTGTTGGGTAGTAAGTTCATCCATTACAAGTATTTTAGCTCGGAGTTCCAGGAGAGGAGGATGCAAATTGGGCATGACGGTCGGAAGACCATGATCAGAGTGGCACAGTGTTAGCATGGTGGTTCCTTTATGAGGTTAGCTTGGGACCCTGGGATTTTAGTACTAGATAGTTCAACAGTTGAAACTAAGACGAGAGTCAGTTCTTGTTTTCATGAGTTTGGTTCCCGAGCAGAGAAATTCTTTGAGGGGTTGATCACGTTATTGCAACATTGAGTTGCTCTACTTAGCGACAATATTCAGGAGGTCTCTTGTGTCTGCACCTTGCCAGATCATGCATTTAGCAGAGGATACTTCACATCTTCCAGGGTGGTTTGGGACCCTGGTATCATTTTCAGCTTCAGTGTGGCCCAATGGATGTAGCGACATGCTATGTTGGCATTTCTTGAGGACAATAAATATTTGGGAATGGAGGACTGCAATGTCCCCATTCTCGGATTCCCCTGCTCCACAGTCAGAGGCGACCTTGCGAGTTTATGTCATCCTGGCCAGAGGAGTAAATTGAGGTTAACAGTGAGCTCGGGGAATTTGAAGGAGTTATATGGGGCCTAGGCTAGTCCATTCACCATATTTCGTCATCAAGATAATTTCCGCATAGTCTTCTCTTGGTTCCATGGCGTTCCGACGATTTCTATAATCTTAGTTATTATTGGGCATAATTTAATTAAATACACTAAATGAGTTATTGCGACCATACTATCTGAAGGGATACATGAGTGTAATAGCTCGTTGGAACCGACACAAAAATATCTAAAGGTTGGAATGATGAGAAAGGGATTTTTGACATCTGAGAATGTCGTAGAAGCCAATTAATCATTTTCTAGTATTAAAAGGGGGTTTAAAAAGGTTATAAAGTGTATTTAATCTTCATGTGGATTTGGTCAAAGAGAATAACGATCTAGAAAGGGGTTTGGAGAAGTATAGATGAAAGGTATAAATTCACCTTTCTTCATTATGATTTGATCTCCCGTTTTGGAGTGCTATTGGAGCCATTGTTTCGTTAGGGTTTAGCAAAACCCTTCCATTGATGATCTAGTTTCGGTGGTGCAACACTCACCCTAGCTAAAGTAGGAGGAAGGTCTACCCAAGATCTTAAATTGTGCTTCATTGAAGGATTGGTTTCAATTTACAATAGGCCATGAGAGTTTGGAAAGTTGGTGGCACCCTTGGAGGATTATTGGAGGAGACTACAGGCTACCTTTGGGACGTTGATCTGATTTGATAACCAGAACCGTGACTGAAGGAACTTTGTGTGGCTCCTTGGAGGGCCAATCTCATCTTGGAGTAGATTGAAAAGTTGAGAGGAGGTCATGGCAACATTGTTGAAGGGTTTGTGAGCTTTGTGTGGCTCCTTGGAGGGACGATCTTATATTGGAGTATACCAAAAATATTAGAGGTTATGGAAACATTGCAAAAGGGTCTATGAGCTCTTGGAGGGGTCAATCTGTCTACTACAGGGCCATAGGAATTATGAGAATATCATTGGGAATTTGTGGGGTTTCTTAGAGGGATTGACATTCTCCCAATTAATGAACTGTGCATTATACATAGCGATGGGGATCCCTTAAGGGCCAACCCACCTGTATCAACAAATCGAGGGATATTTAGAAGGGTCGCGAGGGTCTTTGTTGCATACTATGGGAAGATGGAAGTGTTGATATTATGGTAGCTGTGGGAGGTATTTACCTCCACGTGTAAACCTGACAAGAATAGAATATTCTGGGAAGCAAGAAGAAACCCTAATTGATTGGTTAATAACCCTAGAAGACAAGTCGACTCAAGGGAATGACTATTAGGTTATTAACCTACAAGAGAAAAAGTCGGCTAAAGGAAATAATATATACTAAAGAATTAGTACCTAGAATGAGAAGTCGATCCGGGTAGTCTGGCAGAATTAGTATAAATACAGGAGGCCAGTCTTCATTCTGCCAGGCATTCTCAAAACTACAGAGCACACTTGTGAGCACTGCAGTTGGGCAGTTTTGTGCGCAAGTTTGGAGGAGAGCTGTCATTGCAGCTGCTACAACTAGCAGATTCCGTTTTGGCTTGGACTATCTCTTGGTTATGGTTTGGACTATCTGATCAACTCTTGTTTGGTGCGCTATCCTTGGAGAAAGGTGCACTGCCCTTTGTTTGGCTATCTAGCCTAGGGTTTGCTTCCAGAATGATTCTCTGCCAAGGTAAGGTGCTCGAAGGGTGGCTTCAGCCTATGGTTGGGTGACAATAGTGATATTTTATATGGTTAAACGAGCACATCCATCATATTCTAACAGGTTATGGGCCCACACCTCCTTCATTCAGTCTAACCACTGTAAGGGAGCATAGCCATAAGGATATTAAGCTTGTTGTAGAAATGTTGCTAGGGTTTCTAGCAGGAGCAGTCACCAAAGCACTGTTGCTAGGGATACTAGTAGGTGAAATTGAAGAAACCCTAACCCTCCCATTGAGGCACCTTAAGTGAAGGGATTGACCTAATTTCTGGATAGACCAGTGAGCCCTAATCTAGCGCATCTCTTGGTACTCTTAGCAAACCAAGATGTCAAGTTTGAGTTTTTGGTCAAATCTAGGGTTGACTAAATCAAAGAAGCCATGACTTACTCTATGAAGTCAAAAAACAAGTTAGATGGAGCTTCTAACTTTAGAGCGTGGAAGACAAGGATTGAACTCATCCTTGCCAAGAATAAAGTGTTGGATATCGTGAAAGGAAAGATCGTAGAACCAGAGTTTGAAGAAGGAAAAGAGAAAGAACAACATAACGTTGTAGTTATGGAAAAGTTCAAATATGGTGACATCAATGCCATGAGTATCATAGTGGACTCTATAAAATACCACTTGATTCCCTACATCTCCCATCTTGACTCATCAAAGAAGATGTGCGATGCCCTAACAAACCTCTTCTCAGTAAGAAACATTGGACAAGTAATGAGTCTAAAGAATGAGATCCGTGACATGAAGATGAATGATGATGGAAACATAACATCATACTTTGTGAGAATATCTCAGTTAAGAGATCAACTACAAGATATTGAAGAGATAATTTCAAAGAATGAATTGGTAAACATAGTACTCAATGGTCTTCCCAAGACATGGGATGCATTTTCCGCAAGCATGAACACAAGGAAGGAGTATCCTACATTTCAAGAACTTTGGACTTGCTGTGCTCAAGAAGAATCGAGGATTAGTGCAAAAGATAAACCTCATGATCAAGCCTTCACAACAAGATTCAAGAATTCCAAAAAAAAAGGAAGTTTGAAAAGAAGCCAAATCAAAAGAAGGATATGTCAGAAATACAATGCTTCAACTGTTGAAAATATGGTCACTACAAGAATCATTGTCCCGAGCTAAAGAAAAGGAAGGAGACACACAAAGCATCAATTTCCAAAGAAAGGAAGCCATCAAGGAAGACCAAGCAGGATAAATCAGACTTCTTCCTCTAAAGACAAGGTAACAATATTCTTCATAGTTCTTGTACATATCTTGTTTGCATAGTCTCTATACATATCTTGTATATTTATCTCTTAGAAGATAATATGTTGCAAGAAGAACTATACCTATGTAAGAATGACAAGATAAGGATTGCTATCATTATGACTACAAGTCAAATAATACACATGAAAGGATGAAGTACATCAAACAAATCATGTGGAAGTTATTACATAAGTAACAACTGCAAGATAAGCGGAAATCAACAATCAAGAAGAATTTGGAGAAAGAATTATGACACCTTGCAGAAGGAAATAAGGATGCAAACGGAAGCATGGATTATGTTAGATGGAGGGAGTCGATTATATAATTCTAAAAGAAAAACATGCACTCATACATGAAGCAAGGATTAGGAGGGAGCTAATCCTATGATCCATTGAATATGATGAAGTATATATCCATGGTAGTAGCCATGCAAAACAATATGTGCTCAGTTTAACTTTAGAAGAAGCCTTCTTCAAAAACAAGCCTTAAAGAATCCTTGGTTGTCCATCCACATCCATGATCCTACGATGAAAAGAATAAGTTGGAATCTTCAGAGCATGGAATCTATAGAAAACTCCATGGACCCAAGAGATAAAGAAAAACATGAGGAAGAACATGAAGATTCCAAGAAAGAAAGAGAAGCTAGAACAACCAGTCATTGTATCGAGAATCACAAGACTACCAACCTGATATGAACTCACTAAAAGAAATCAAGCAGAGGAACTGAAAGTTGTGATGAAGAACAATGTATGGAAGAATTATGAATGAAATCATTGCGAGATCTAGAAATAGAGGTTCTCCCATATGAAGGGAGAAGACTATGATGATTGTTCGTTCTAGTAAACGACAAACATACCTCTGCATGAGCCATTATATCGTCCACAATATCCATGGGTTGGAGTTAACATGAGACAGATGTAAGGATTGTTCTCCTCAACAGAGTAATCAAACAAAGAAGTGTATAACAACCTCAAGGTTTTGAGGTATACCAGAAGGAGACTCTTGTATGCAGATGGAAGAAGACAACCTGGTAGAGAGCCTCCATTGCACAACAAAAGCATGGTGAAGAACTTTCTATAACAAATATACTGTATCAGAATGGTTACTCAGAATCTCAGGATGATGGATTTATAATCCATGACAAACCTTCATGATGGCAGAAGAAGTACCACTTGGATATGTTCCAGTTTTACCCTTGCCACGATGTTATGAGCTAGCAGGAAACAAAATATGAATCCAACAATGATTGATCAGAGCTATATGAAGCCTTCAGAGAATACCGGTGTTCCAGAAAGATCGAAGTACATTGAGATCAAACATTACACTCTCCGTGATGAAGTCCAGAAAAGAGAAAGTGGTTCTCAAATATATATCTCCACAGATGAGCAGATAAGCATACATTTTTGGTAAAGCCTCTGTCCAAGATAAAAGAGTTTGTGTACTCAAGATGGAGCTCATGGAGATGACTTCCTTATTGAAAAAGGAAGAGATGACTCCCAGTTTGGGAGGGAGAACTGATGTGTTATTGATTTATGGACAGTGATTTTTCAGTTCAAAAAGTGGTCCAGTATGAGTAGTTCCTTTCCAGTTCGGAAAGTGGTTTGAGATTTCTGACGAACAAGCATTTTCCATTTTGGAAAATGATCTAGATCGAACGGTCATTTTTGTAATGAAAATGGTTCGATGGATTGTTGATGTACCATAGACATCGATTTCCCATTGTGTTTAACATGGGGAATGGTCTAGAACAGTCTCTCTTCTTGAGGGTTACTCAAGAAGACTGGTCCACCTCGTCGGACAATTATTATTTCGAAGCTCACAGTTGTGAGAAGTTTTGAAGAATGGTCCATTTTGGAGGTTGGTGTAGGACAATCATTCCCTAGGGAAGATTCATTCTCTCCAGGTTGCACCTTGTTTAGTGCTAGAGGAATGGATCAGATAGGTGAATGGTTCAGGTTCAACAATCAGGGAGATGCATTCCCTAGGGCAGACTCATTATCTCTAGGTTGCACTTTGTTTAGTGCTGGAGGAATGGCCCAGGGTGGGGAATGGTCCAGGCTTAGAAATCGGGACAATTATTCTTCCTTGCTTGAGAAGAATAGTCCAGATATCTCATCATTGATGTTTTACCTTCTGAGGGCAAATGCTCTTCCAAGATCTCACAGATGTGAGTGGAAGAATGGCCCAGATGATTCAGTTTATATCATAACAATGTTTTCTGTGAAGGTTGATATCGGATGATTGTTATGGAGACTGTATGTCTCTAGATAGTAGATGTATGCTATTGTGGTGGATGTGTTCCACTAATTGTGACTATATGTCACAGATCAAGTATCTTTGTGCTACTTGGTGTGGTAGTGTACCACTAGATTGTAGTTGTGTATTACTATGGATAGACACAATTGTGTTCTATTGAATGATATTGTTCTGATTTCCTTGAAGACTATCAACAGTGTTGGAAATGATTATCGACTAGATAGATGATCAATGGACAGAGATTTCCCAGACGGAAAATGGTTCATGAAATTTATTCTTCTAGGACATATGTCCAGATTAGAAGAATGGCTCTTGTGTCACTCTGTGGTGTGAGTGACTTATCCAGCATCACGTTTGATTACTCAAATGGAGTATGGTTTCGAGAGATGATGCAACTGATGACACTGATAGTGATGATGGTGCTCATGATCTAGTCATGAGATAGTCTATACGACTATGTTGATGCTACCAGGTAAATGGTATGTTTGTGCTCAAGACCATTACCTTCAAATACCTCCCTAGCTAGGAGGGAGTGTTGATATTATGGTAGCTGCGAGAGGTATTTACCTCCACATGTAAACCTGATGAGAATAGAATATTTCGGGAAGCAAGAAGAAACCCTAATTGATTGGTTAATAACCCTAGAAGACAAGTCGGCTCAAGGGAACGACTTGTATTAGGTTATTAACCTACAAGAGAAGAAGTCGGCTAAAGGAAATAATATATACTAAAGAATTAGTACCCAGAATGAGAAGTCGGCCCAGGCAGTCTGGTAGAATTAGCATAAATACAGGAGGCGAGTCTTCATTCTGGTAGGCATTCTCAGAACTGCAGAGCACACTTGTGTGCACTGCAACTGGGCAATTTTGTGTGCAAGTTTGGAGGAGAGCTGTCGTTGCAGCTGCTACAGCTAGCAGATCCTATTTTGGCTTGGACTATCTCTTGGTTATGGTTTGGACTATCTGATTAGCCCTTGTTTGGTGCGCTATCCTTGGAGAAAGGTGCACTACCCTTTGTTTGGATATCTAGCCTAAGGTTTGCTTCTGGAATGATTCTCTGCTAAGGTTAAGGTGCTCAAAGGGTGGCTTCGGCCTATGGTTGGGTGAAAATAGTGATATTGTCTATGGTTAAATGAGCACATCCATCATATTCTAATAGGAAGGAGTCGTGGCACCTAAAGCTAGATAGTGAGCATTGCAAAAGGGTCGAAACCCACTTTTTGATTCATGGGGATTGTAACAAGCTAACAAGAGGCTTGGAGGGCTTGGGAAATTCCTACCGCATACTATTGGAGAAATCGTTGGCATTATCACAAGTTTTCTTGAAGTTTAGTAGTGTCTATTGTAGCTACTGCAGTAGCCTTTAGTTGTTAAATTTGTATTCAAGATCCATCCACAATAAAATTCTATGATGTCTTTATCCACTCTATGAGAATTTACACATTTTCTATGTGTTTGATAACAAACCTATGGGAAATTTGTTCATAAACTGTTTAAGTGAAGTTTTAATGCATTTTTACAGCATTGAATTTTATGTGACTGCAAACTGTTCGAAGAAATATCATAACTAGAATACCAAGTAACATTGATCTCCTAACATATCTATGTCCATGTTATAGAAATATTTTCCTCACCCCATGAAACTTGCTCATAAGGAATTTTTCATTTCCCTATGCAGACTTGAAGTCCCTTTTTGCAGTTCCTAGAGCTAAGAATTGTATTTTCCCACATATACGCGCCCTAAAAACTATACACCATGCATATACGCAGGTTGCACCGTTACAGCCCGCATACATTGGATTTTGTGCCCAAAATTAAAAAATAGTGTTGGGCTTCCATGTCACGTCACGGGATCCATGATCCTTGACCTTCCATATAATGGAATCGTTCTGACTCGGCTTTTTAGTTCCATTTGAAGGCTATAGATGGGCCATATCTAAGTTGTGGAGAAGAGGAGAAGAATTCAACTTTGACAGCAAAGTTACTCTGGATGAATTATTCACTTCATATTGAGTCTGCATCCCTTTGTCCTTTTAAAGTATGAACACATTGTTCATCTCCCAAGCTCTTCCCTATTTGATGGAAAACCTCATTGTCTCTCTTATATGAACTTTCCTTTGGTGGAGGATTGAAGTGGTGGAGGCCCAGCTGGAAGGGACTTAGTTTCTCAGTTTCGAACGTGCCGACACAGAAGTTTGTCATTCATACACTTATGTTGATTACATTTTAATAGAAATACTCTTTTCTCGGCCCTTCAGTTACATTTGAAGGCTATAAATGGGTCATATCCAAGCTGTGGAGAAGAGGAGAAGAATTCAACTTTGGGAGCAAAGTTACTCTGGATAAATTATTCACTTCATATTGAGTCTGCATCCCTTTGTCGTTTTAAATTCTGAACACATTGTTCAACCCCCAAGCTCTTCCCTATTTGATGGAGAACCTCATTGTCTCTCTTATATGAGCTTGCCTTTGGTGGAGGCCCAGCTGGAACGAACTTAGTTTCTCAGTTCTGAATGTGCCGACATAGAAGTTTTTCATTCATACACTTTTGTTGATTACTTTTGGAACGGACTTAGTTTCTCAGTTCTGAATGTGCCGACATAGAAGTTTTTCATTCATACACTTTTGTTGATTACATTTTAATAGAAATACTTTTTTCTCGTCCAATTAATGTCTCGCAAATACTTGAATTGTTATTCCATGGGCATATTTGTTATTAATATTGATGGATTATGCTATTATATGTGCTAAATTTATATATTATCACCATATTCTTGCGTATCTTGATTGTTGAGGACAAGTTGCAGGTGTATAGCTTTGAGTCAAGTGATCAACGATGGACTTCATCGAACGTCTGGACGAGGTAGACTCTTTATCGTGTCTTGTTAGCATATTTGTTTATATAGCATACTTGAGATTAGAGTTGTTTTCTGCAGTCATTTCCACATGTTGCGGTTTACCCCATGCCAAAGAGTGATTTTCCTCGTAACATAATTGGTGACCATATTGGGGATTGAATCTTCTTTTCAGGGTTTTGAGTGTTTTTCTCCTTTGATTGCTCTTAGTGATATTGAGTTTCTTGTCATTTGATTGCTTGACAACCTATTTTCATTTTGATTTTGAGTTTCTTGGCCTTATCCTTAACCTGGCAGTGTTTGAATACATATACGCGGGTGTTCCCATGACAGGCACGTACATACGTGAGTTGTCATTCTACAAGGTGCGTATATATGCGGTTTTCTCCTGAATAGTCGCGTACATACGTGAGTTGTCATTCTGCAAGGTGTGTATATATGTGGTTTTCTTCTGAACAGTCGCATACATCATCCTTGTTTGCTTGATTGTTGAGTTTGATGTTTGCTAGGTAAGTTTTGATGGTTGTTGAGTCTTCTTGGGTCTCTTTCATGGCTGTTAAGTGACTGTAGAGTGATAGGAAACCTATCTTTGGTTGAATTTTTGGGTGGTCTTTTTTTCTCATCATTTTTGTTTCATTGTTTGTCCTTGCATCTTGGGCTAGGTGTTTGCTTCTTGATATCTTGCTTGGTTTGTCTTTGTTTGCTTACAATAGGGTTTATATATCAAGTTGTTGTTCAGTCCTTGTTTTTTCATTTTATTTATATTGAAAATACAAAAAAATATACATTTTGCATCTTGGCATTTGATCTTTTGGGTTCTTATCATTGATTTTGATATATGTATGGAAAGATTGCATCTTATTTGAAATCACAGAGTTGAAGTGGAAATTGCATTTTTGAAAAAGCTTATCATTTGTTGAGAATTGAAGTTAGGAATTTGCATTATTTTCATATTTATTTCTTTTACTTGATGAATCATAACATCATCAGTTTCATGAACACATATTTTGAGTAAACAAATCCACTAAAAGTAACGCTAATAAATTTAAAATTGATTAGAAACGATTTTGTTTTTTAGGGTGCACAAACTAGCTTAAGATTTAGAGCCTTGGAATAAACTTCTCCAAGGTTGTTAAACTCAACATATGTGTCTGACTAAGGGAGTGGTGAAATCCATTGTATAATTGGTAACGTCAGGAGGCTCCACTCACACCAGAGTTAAGCATGAGGTCGCACGAAGTTGGTTGAGGAGATATCCCTCCAATACCTTCTTAGCGTCATAGATATTTTTGGGGATCTATTCGTATATGGGGGTATTGCTAGTACCTTTACCTCTGTGAGAGGAAGTTCTTTTAATATTTCAAGCTTTTTAACCCTACCCATATGGTGGACATGACTTACGACTGTTCGCCTACGCATTGGTTATATCGTGGTGGCTTAGTTTCTTGACATAGGTAGCCACATAGGTTACTTGCAGGGGTTATTCTGCAAGTACCCTGAGTAAGATAAGGGTCAGACAACACACAACCTTTATGGAGGATTACCTCTTCGGGGGGATCTATCTGACTGAATGTTAAGCCCACGAGGGCCCTTATAACTGATTCTAATACCTCTGATCTTTTGAAGGGAGTCTCAGGCCCCTCTTGGGCGAGGCATAACTACTTTAGGGAGGGATGCCCCTTTTCAACCACTTCATCCTGTTTGTGTGCATATTGGCCTTTTTGTTTATTTTAGTGTGCTCTTTGAATGTTAATTGGCCTTAGGATTTGTTTTAATATCTAAGTCTTGAGTCATCATGGAGCCAGAAAAACTTCCTTGTAGGTCTCGTTGTTTGTTGAAATTACCACCGCATCTTGAGTCTTTTCCTTCTAAAAGGTGTAAAGTTATCAAATGTGGTACACATACCTCCACCTACCAGACTTTTGGTCATACTAGTATGAGTACTGAGTCGAGTCAGAAATATATTGGGATTCCTTCATCTCCCACACCTACCATAGTTAATGGAACTCCTTCTACGCCTTCGACCACTACAGTTGTAGTGCCAAAGGTTCTCATCATCACTCTTGTCTGCCTTATAGTTAATACTCAAACTATAGTCACAAACATTCGTCGGGATACAATAGTCAGTCCATCCCTATGACCTCTAACCCTTTTTCTTATGGTATGCCGAATTTCACATCGCAATTTTCATCCTCCATTCCAACGTCTAATCCGAATACTAGTATTAGACTTGGGGGCATGGCTCCTCCACATATTCCATTCTCATTTGGAGATGCTCATATTCCTCAGATGACTCCTATGGTTGGAAGCCTACCTCCTTTTCACCCTGGGTCTAATCCTGGTCTTAATTCTCTTAGATGGAGTAGTCAACCTGGTGGGCAAGTTTCTTCTTATGTTCCGTCCTTTAAACCTACCTCCTCCACACCGATTTCGACCAATACGATTGGCATGACGAATCCACCTTTATCCTCTAGATTCCCACCCAAAGGGGTTAGTTTCACACTTTGGCAAACCCCCAACCTAGAGCTACTCCAACTGGGGGAAATATTTATAATCCTCATCATAAAATTACTACTAGAATGGTGCCCAACCAACCATTTATGAATCAATTCGGAGGGGGGTTTTACAATCCTGGACAAGGCCATGGTGCATACCAGGATCCTGGATGGTATGCGATTCTCCAACAACAATATTTCCCAGGAGATTGGGACCAGATGTCACAACCCCATCTCCCTTTTTTGGCCACGCTCAATTTTCCAGAATTCTCAAGATTAATGAACGACTTGGTGCGTCATGACCCGACATGGGGCCTCGTCCCCACCAAGATTCCTTTGGATATTCCAAAATTCGAGGGAAATACTGGTGAGGATCTCGGTGGTCACGTCACTACCTTTCATATTTGGTGCTCTTCCAATTCCCTTAACGATGATTATATTCATTTAAGATTGTTTCAATGCACCCTCACGGGGGTTGCGGAGAAATGGTACATAGAGCTACCTGGGGGGACATAGGGTAACTTTAACTAGATGGTCTTAGTATTTCTCAACAACTTCCAATTACCGGTTCATTACAATGCTAGCATAGAACTTCTGTCGGCCCTCCACCAGGACAAAGCCACTCATATCTCGAATCACATCCAAGAGTGGCGTAGACGAAAGAGGTTGATCAAATCCTACATTCCTCTAGAGTTTTTGTTGGAATGGTTTCTTAAGTCTTTACTGCCTTATATTTCGAAGGATGTCTCTACATTCAGGGTAACATCTGAAGAGGAAGCGATTTTCAAATCCCAACAGTTAGATCTCATATATGCTCAGTCTGGGATGTTATACGAAATTATTACCAACGCACTGAGGTCGAACTACAACCCTAGACAAAATCTCGGGCCTCATGTCGATGGGATGATAGGCTCCGAAAATGTTAAGTCTATAGACTTGGTGACAAGATAGTTGAAAGAGTTGTCTCTAAGCTAGTATGTAGGAGGACAAGCTTCATCTGTTTCCTCCACTCCCACTCAGTCGTCGGATGTACATTATGTGCAGTCATTGACTAACCTGAATGGTAACCAATAACCAGGAGGGATTAAAAGGAAAGGATGTGGTAATAACTGTAAGAGTGGGATGAATACTGATAATAAACTCAAGGACAACACTAATAATGATAGATTGAAGGTTAATGTTGGTGAGGGAAAGAAAGAGAAGCGGAAGGTGAAATTCCCTTGTAAGCTTTGTACTGATGATCACCTTACCCACTTGTGTCCCAAACTCGAGGAAGCTACGAGGATTTTATATCTACCACCTGTTGTGTTGACTAATCCTTTTTCACATAATCAACACATGGCCCCGAGCTCCTCTAATTCCGGAAATGTGGCGAGTGGGAGTAAAAACCCACCGGTGCAAGACGATGACCGTCTTTGCATCAATATGGTCAATTCTCAGGTTAATGCATCCACTCAGCCTCGTGATTACAGTTCTTCACCGATTGTTCCAGGTCTAGAGTCTCCCCCTCCTTCAGAGATACCTTTACTTATTGAAAAACCAGAGCCTCTGCCTCGTATTTCGAAAGGAATACTCAAATTCTCTAAACACAACCCTAATGGTAGAGATGCCCAAAATTACTCTATTGTTGAGGATTTGGGTCAAACCCCTTGCGTGATGTCGGATTTGGAGGTACTCCAAATGTGTCCTTCATAGAGGAATGATTTTTTATCTGCGTTAGGAGCTCTAGACCCCTGTGGTGCTAAGGTTATCAAGTTTGACGCCAGAGATGTGAAGCCTCGCTTGCCTTACCATGTGGCATTCCAAATCCACATGGATTACTCAAAGTATACCATCAAACGTACTGTTATTGATGAAGGCGCTGCAACGTGTGTGATTTACCTAGCTTGTTGGAAATCCATTGGCTCTCCAACCCTCTCTCAATCTCCGACCATGTTGACCGCATTCGATGGTCGTTCTTTCCATCCCCACGATATTCTTCCTACCTTTCCAGTCCAGTTAGGTGGGAATATGGTGGAGGTGGATGTTGAGGTGGTTGATGTGCCCCTTGACTATAACTTATTACTAGGGCATAACTGGACTTGTGCTATGACTTCAATCATATCGTCTGTTTTCCGTACTTTATGTTTTCCTCACGATGGGAAAATCATGTCAATCAATCAATTGTCCTTTACGCATGCTATCCCCAATGCATCAGTTGGACCTTCGATCCCTGTGATTGAAAATTCTCAGCCGACAACTGAGGATATTGGTGTCAGAATGTATTCATCCCTTATGGGTACCTTTGATTTCGTGGCACCGATTCATCATATCTATGCCATGTCTAGTAGGTCTTCTTCATCAATGAGGTCCGCTCCTTTCCGCACTTCGTATTTTAATGATCCTTAGACCCTACCTTCATCGGCCTCATCTTGTGAAGGTCAGTCACATACTGGAATGGAAATGCCACTGTCGGCGACAGAGATAGCGTATCAGGCTGTTCTTGACTCTGTTTCCGACCTAGATCCTATCTCCTCACAGACGGACGAGGAGGATCATGTTCTTAAGCCTGTGTGGGCTACTTCATTGTCTTGCTCACATGATTACCTCGATGATACTTTACCTTCATATGAAGCAATCATAGAGGCCATGAATGGTTCTGATAGGCCATGGGATGATATGCATCATCACTCTTACTTCCTCCGAGAGCTTGCAAGAATCGAACAAGACGATTTTAGATCTACCTTGAGTGAGACAGTTGGTCACCCCATAGTTCCAATTGATATGCATGAAATTTATGCCAGAGGAAACATGGTGAGTATTTCTCCTACCATCACGATCGATATCTCCCGTATTCCTAGTAAAGTTGAAAATGTTTATATCGATGCAGATTGTTTTCCTGAAGAAATTCAGATCTAAACCAAACTCTTCAGAGAATTATGTGACGTATTTGCCTGGTCATATGAAGAGACGCCAGGAATTTACCCTCATATTGTCGAACATGAGATTAAAACCTACTATATGCTAAAGTTGTTCGATAATGAATTAGAGATGTCAATCCTAGGAAGGCCCCTGCTATTAAGGCAAAGGTGGAGAAACTGCTTAATGCAGGATTTATCTACTTGGTTCCCTTCACTAAATGGGTATCCAACCCCGTTCCCATGAATAAAAAGCATGGAACCATCCATGTATGCATGGATTTTTGAGACCTGAATAAGGCTTGTCCTAAAGAAAACTTCTCGACACTGTTCATTGATCATATTCTCGATGAGTGAGTGGGAAGCGAGGTATTTTATTTTATGGACGGATTTTCAGGATACAACTAGATTCATATTAAACCTGAGGATCAACATAAGACGCCATTTATTTGTCCTTGGGGTACTTTCACTTACTGGAAAATTCCTTTGAGCCTTAAAAACACTAGAGAAACCTTCCAAAGAGCCATGACCTTCGTATTTCATGATCTCAAACATATAGTCGAAGTGTATCTTGATGATCTTGTTGATCACTCTCACAAGAAAGTGGATCACTCTTCCCACCTTCAGCTAGATTTTGAAATATGTCGCTATTATTGCATCTGTTTGAACCCTCATAAGTGCATTTTTTGTGTTAGGTCAGGTCGTCTTTTAGGATTCTTAGTCTTTAAGACTGGGATCATGGTGGATCCTTTAAAGGTTGGGGAAATACTTTGATTTCTTCCCTTATGCAATATTCGTCAGCTTCAAAGTTTATAGGGGAAAGCTAACTTCTTATGTCGGTTTATAGTAAACTATGCCAATATTACTGAGGGTTTCATTCATCTCTTGAAGAAGGACACTCCATTTATATGGGATGAGCGAGCCCAGGAATCCTTCGATGCTCTTAAGAAATCCTCGGTACCGATGCCTCTGTTGAAGCCTCTAGACTACAATAGAGACTACTTTCTTTATATCACCATGTACGAAGGGATGATTGGTATGGTTTTAGTTCAGGAGGATGATAAGCTCCATGAGTACGTCATTTACTACTTTAGTTGAAACCTAGTCGGCCATGAACTCAAGTACTCTCATATTGAGAAGATAGCTTTGGTTGCCGTACACACAGTTCAAAGATTACTACACTTTAGATATTTTTGCAAAACTACCGTAGTTGTAGATGTCAATCCATTTCAATACGTCCTCATTAGGCATATCATAGGGGGAAAATATAATAAATGCATTGTCATCTTGCAAGAGTTCGATTTTGATTTTGCTTCGGCAAAATCCAAGAAATCTCTAGTTTTTTCCGAGTTAATATCAAACTTCCCTTGGTTAGATGAGGATATTATTCATGTTGATTCATTTGCGGATGAACAATTTTTCCTTGTCTCGTCTTCAGACCCCTGGTATGGAGACATTTTGATCTATCTTGAAACCTTGAATTTATCTCAACATCTTTCGAGAGAAGATCGATGATGCATAGGATATCAAGCTAAAAATTACCTTATCGTCGGGGACACTTTGTATCACTAAGGCATAGACAATATCTTGCTTCATTGCATGAATCACGAGGAGGCCGAGTCCATTCTTAATGACTGTGATAGTGGGGCTTGTGGTGTTCATCTATTTGGGCTTGCGACAACCCAAAATATTTTGTGAGCTGGTTATTTTTGGTCGTCTATTTTTAAAGATTGTATCAAAGCAGCCAAGAAGTGTCACCCCTGCCAGGTGTTCACTTGGAAGATGCGCTCACATTCAACCCCTCTTCACCCGATCATCATCGTCGGTCCCTTCACCAAGTGGGGGATGGATTTTGTGGATTGCAACCCAAATTTGGATGGGGGGTGTCAAAATATTATTGTGGTCATAGACTACTTTACCAAGTGGGACGAGGCCATGCCTATAGTTAAATTCGATGGTAATACTACTGCATTTTTCATTTTCAATCAAATTATAGCCAGGTTTGGAATCCTGAGTGAGATTTTCACTGATCATGGAAGTCACTTTCAAAATGAAATGATGAAAGAATTAGCATCGAAATTGGGGTTTAAACATGGTCATTCTTTCCCTTATTACCCCTAGGAAAATAGACAAGTAGAGGCTGTGAACAAGTCTCTCTAGACCATTTTGCAGAAAACTGTCAGCCAGAGCAAATCTGACTGGCATCTCATGCTTTACCCTACACTTTGGGCATACCAAACCTCAGTTAAGACTTCCATCAATTTTTCTCATTTTCAGTTAGTACACGGTGTGGAGTCAATCCTACCTATTGAATGCAAACTCCCTTCTCTTAGATTGGCAGTTAAGCTCCTACTTGACACTTTTGATCTCGAACAACTCCTCGTACACCTAGAGAGTCTAGATGAGCAGCATCAAGATGCCTCTACAACTATCGAAGCGAATAAATGATGTGTCAAGGTCCAATATGATAAGTTTGTTTGTCCTTGGCAGTATGTTTAGGGTGACTTGGTCCTCTTGTATGACCAAGCCAAAGAACCACTGGGGGTAGGAAATTTCAACCCCATATGGCACGATCCTTATATCGTGCGACGTGTCTTAGAAAAAGGAGCCTACGGATTAGAAAATTATGAAGGGAATATGTTGGTTGAGCCCAAGAATGGGCTCTACTTGAAAATATATTACGCATGAGCCCCAATTTTGGGTGTAACTCTTTGTATACTAATGTATTTAAGTGTATATATCTTTTCCCCTTTCATCATCGACTTGTTTATTGAATTTTCCCTTTGTTGGTAGATGTCAACGGAGTATTCGGTCTACTTAGGGTTCATAGACAGTGCCAATCATCATACACAAAACTTGGCTTCCACCGCTTGGGTCGTTTACTCACCCGAGGGTCTACTGGTGTCTTCAGGTGACATTTGTCTAGGGCCATCAACGGATAATGTGGCTGAATATAGCACCATCATAGAGATTTTATGAGATGCCATTTCACATGGTATTCATTCTTTAGAAGTTTGCCTGGACTCCTAGTTAGTCGTATGTCAGTTGAACGATAGTTACTGTATGCACGACCCTACTCTACTCTAATGATTCCTACAGATACGACTTTTGGAACAATATTTTTATTTTATCACTTATAATCACATACCTAGAAGTTCTAATTATGTATCCTATTCATATGCTAATTATGTTTTAGATTGGAATTTATCACATAACTTAAGTAAAGAAAACACATTCACCAATGTACACATTGTAATATAAGTAAAGCCGAAGACCAATGTTTTTATATTTCATTTATTCAAAAACATGGTGTTATAGTACAAAATTGGGGCTCACACCCTCAAAATACATATACGATCGATCAATACAATAACCATGAAATTTATGAGACACCAGAAGAGTCGCACCCAAGCACGGGACACACCTACCACCTGTCACTACATCGCCTTCGGCCGCTGCATCGCCTTCAACAGATCCTCTACTTGAACCATTTGAATTCTTTGCATCAAACGAGACATGTTACCCTGCACATTTTGAAGCACTCTTGCAACGTCTCCTCCTACTGGCCCATCCCCCTGGTGCCTACACCGGTGTTGTGGGAGTCCATCTGGTCGTCACGGAACCACATATGTGTAACATGCATGTGTTAATTAGTACTTGACATCATCCAAAAATATTTTTGTTTTCTCTTTTACAAAAATACAAAAGAATGAAATATATATATATATTTTTTCTTATGTATATATCCGTAGGAGGAACGTGGTGGTAATGGCATGTTCGGGTTTCCTGTGAAGTCGATCCCTGCATATGGGTAGTCATCCAGAGCTATCACCTGCCAACGCCACAAGAAGACAAAATCGTCATTGTAGGGTGTTGGTACCCTACCACCCCCCAACCGCCTCATCACCTCGGTCCACCATGCCATGGCTAGATCGCGAGGTCCATGCGGAACAATATTGACACTAGGGCCCAAGCCTGGAACCCGCTCGAAGAAAAAACTACATAGGATAGATGTGAACCCAAAGTTCCTCTTTCTACCCTGTTTGCATCCTATCAGCCGACCCTTCATGTTGCCCAACAATGAGGTGCACTAGTCGTAAACGATGGGTCGCAAGCACTCCACCAAGTAGAACAAAAGTGGCCTTAATTCTTGATGCAATGAGGTTGAACCCGTGATCTGTGCCAACACTAGGACAATGATCTTGAGACTCAGGTTGTTGATCGCTCTGATAGAGAGTTGGCTCCCTACCTTCTCAGTCTCCGCAACAGAGTGAGTGGCTATGTAGTCCTCTATATTCATGCCACTCCCAACTCCCTGGGATTTTAGCTTCACCACCTCACCCTGATGTGACAATCCTGTTAGAAAGTATATGTCCTCAACTTCAATCCTCAATGGTTGCCCATCGAGGTTGAAGGCCTATGTATTTGGTTCCCAGTAGTTCACCAGCATCTGGAGCAGTCTCACTTGAGCCCTCATTCCTTTGAGAGCCCAAAATTTATATATCCCACATATTCTTAATGCCATTTGGTCCCCTGGATCTCTTTCTACTGCAACATCAATCTCTTCATGCACTCTTTCTCTCCACTCTAGCACCATCCTGGAAGTTTAAAATCAAATTTTGAGTCAATATCATTTAAAAAATTCAACTCACAGACTTGTACGCGAGTTGCAGTTTACATAGTTGCATATAGGGATCCATATACGCGATCTGTTTTGATAACAATTGTGTAGAGGTATGTGTATACATGACTCGATGAATTACAACCCACATACACCCTAGTTTCTAATTTGCGCCTTGAAATACTAAAAAATTGAAACCTAAACTAAAATTTTAAACCAACAGAAATGAAGAGAAGGGTAAGAAGACTTACTTGGTCCATACGGTTGTCAATTCCATCACTCGTAGCTCCCACAATCAACACTTGAATATCGGGGAAAATTTGGTCCAAAATGCACTATTTGGGTAAAAAATACAAATGGTATAGCAAAATTGGTTATTTTTACTATTTATAGAAAACATTTACCCACTTTACATAGTTTTTGCTAAATATTTTTCCCTAGTGGACTAATAATGCAATGGATGGATTTGGTTTTGGTGGTTTTATCCAAGGATTCTTTTGGTTTCTAGCATCATGTCGCCCGTTCATGACTTTGGCAGGTATTTTTCGCTGACCAACATATAGGATAGGTCATCACTCTGTTTTGCACACTTGCATTATCCTATAACTGCAATTCGTATGCCTTAGGTACAAACACATTTTTTAGCGACACAAAACCTTCCTTCTGCTACTATAAGTGTCTCTAGAACCTCTGTGCCATTCAATGCCCATGCAAAGATTTTTCTGTAGGGCCAGGAGTCCCGTACAACTAATATGAATTTGCGTTCGAACCTCATTTCTTACTCATAAGAATGATGACCTATACCTATGGGACTCCCAACAAGTCCGCTTTAATCTCTTTTCTGACTCTCTCAAAAAGAGAAAAGATTGTCGAGTGAACTTGTCTCTTTCACACTCGTAAATTGGATTTGAAAGGACGTCTATTTGGTGTAAGTTTAACCCTTTTTCAAACCAAGTAGACTAAATTTATGAAAAAGTATATTCTTTGGAGTTAAGTTGTAATTGCATCTCATTCTCTTGCTCGCAGTATTGAGCCTATTGCTGGTTCATGCTTTCACATTATAATCCTATCACCTCAGCAGTTTGCATCATCAGCCAAGCAGAGCCTTGTTCATATCCTTTGGAGCTTGACACCCTATACCCGAAGAGGAAACACTCCCCTGAGTTTCCATATCCTGCATGCACCTCCTTTCATTGAGCATAGGTATGTTCCACTGTTGGAACTAGTTGCTTACTCATAACACTTGTTTCCTCCTCTGTGTCATTTCATTCATTTGACTATGAAAAAATAAAAAAAAGATGGGAGGGAAAATAATATTATCTCATGTTGGCAACAGTCGTGTCACCTTTGAACAAAGCACAAACTTTTGAGTCCACTTGTCATCCAAAGTTTTTGGTTTAGCTTGACCTTAGGAAGATGAGATCGTTACTTAGAGTTTACTCCCCCGACTGGTTACTCTTCCAGTCCCTATGGAGAGTTTGATTGGTGCCTCCTACATCACAAAGTTTCATCATTGAGTCTATGTTGCCAGAGTCTTCCATATGTCTCATGCTATTGTTTAAAGGATGTATATAAACCTATGTCATCCATTTCTCATAACTCTTGACTTTTCATGTCGGCCATACCCTCGATATGTCTCATATTTACATGAAACTGTAGTCCTATCATGCACCCTGGTCCTACTTTCATAATGGGTAGGTAAAATTGCACCCAATAGTCAACATCTCCTCATTGGTCACTGACTGGGGGGTTTCCCTTGTGTTCGATGGAAAGAAATATGTTCACACATTGGGATTCATGTAGTGTCTTGGATGCCATTAGACTTATTGGTGGTTTCCTCACCTTTTTCAACATTTTTCCTTATTGGATTCTATTCAGAGAGTCTTTTTCATGCACTTCTTACATCCGGTGCATACGAAAGATGCACATGGTCATTTGTTCATGAACATGTTCTTTGTTTGAGTTCCTCCAAATCATCAAGCTATTTATTTGTACCTCATGCTGACTGATGAGAGATGCCTTAATTCTCTCCTTTCTGTGGGTCTCCTTCCATCGACTTCAACCCATCTATTCTGGAAACGGGACCTAGAGTCCTATGAGTACCTAGAGGCTTGCAGTCATCAATGGCATGTTCTCTCGCCATCAACATTTGGGAATACATCAATGTCTCCTGATCGATGGATTCTTCAAGTGTTCGACCTCAACTCCTTTATTCACACTTGTAAGAATGTACTCGGTGCCTTGATACCTACTTTCATTATCGGTAGGTTGTCTCGTGTTTGTTAATGGTATACCTTAATGTACGGTAATCAAACAAAGTCTCATTGTGTTCGACCTCAACTCCTTTATTCACATAATGTAGACTTGCACCTTTGGTGGATCGTGTAGAAGACTTGAAGACATCAGTTCATAGTTGCAACTTTCCTGAGCTGTTGTTATCATTCATTGGACCAATACCTATATGACTTAAGTGATCATCGGAGATCATATTGTACTCCATTGTATACAAATATCTTCAGATTGATTTTGAGATTGGTTTTCACTGGGCCTTGTTCGTGACTATGACAACCTTTAGCATGTATATACCCTTGTATTTCCTATTCATAGCCATGAACAACTGTTTAGTATATTTCCACATGGATCTGTAGTGTAATTCAAATTGGAAACCATGTGTACAAAGTCATTATGGATTTTGAGGATTGATTGGAATAGCGACAGTTTTGTCAATAGCTCGTCGACGTTTCGAATCCAAATCAAGATCCATCTTCAAGACATGAAGCTTGGGTTCAAATGATGAGAAGAGCTGGTAATAAATACTGGAGGTGAGGGGAAACCTAAGTGTCGTCTAGGATTTTAGTAAAATTCTTTATTAAAATTATACTTGATTAAGTTTTTTAGGGTTTTCTATTTTTGTTATTTAGGTTAATGTTTATTCTAAATTATTATTAATTCAATGTTATTAATTTTAATTTTAATTAACTATGTTCTAGGTATTATGTTAATTAAAGAGTCTATTAGGGTTCAAGTATTAGGTATTATGTTTAATTATTAAGTTTTTTAGGGTTTTCTATTTTGTTATTAAGGTTTAATGTTTATTCTAAATGTTAATTAATTCAATGTTTTTTAATTTTAATTTTAATCAACTATGTTCATAAGTTCTAGGTATTAAGTTAATTAAAGAGTCTATTAGGGTTCAATTATTAGGTTATTCTAGACTAGGTTAATTTTAATTTTAATTTTAATTGTTTTAATTATGAGTAATATGTTTAATTTTTAGTATTAGATTCATTTTATTCCATCCGATGTTATATTTTTAAGAACCTTTGTGGGAGTGTGATTTACTATGTAATTTGCACAGTTAATGGTTTTTTCCCAATAATTAAGACTTAATCCCTTATATTGGATCACACAATTAGCCATTTATTTTAGTGTGATTCTTTCTCTCAACAACACCATTTTTTTGTGGTGTATATGGAACAATGTGTTGCATTTGGATGCCCTCTGCAGTGCAGTAACTTGTAAATTTATTATTCACATATTTTTGTCCATTGTTTGTTCTTAACCTTTGAAGTTCATATCTGTTTTCTTTTCTACAAGGGCCTTGTAGTCCAAAAATTTGCTCTTAATTTTTAAGAAGAAAACCCAAGTGCATTTGGAAAAGTTATCAATGAAATTTAAGAAATAATTGCACCCATAAAAAGAAGGAGAAGAAAGTGGACCACACAAGTCATTGTGAAAAAGATGGAAAGGGGTCGAGACGTTCCAAGAGGCACGTTCATCAAAATTATCCCGATGATGTTTGTCTAGAACAAAACAGGCACAAATACCATCTCTGCAAGAAACAAGAGGAAGATCAATCACCATCTGGTGATTACATAGTTGTTGCAATGAGAGGTAGTTTAGATGAATAAACTACTCATGCCAAAGTTTGCTCAAGTCATCACTATGAGCAACAAAAAATGATGGAAAAAATAATGACCAAGAGTTGTCAAACTTGTACAACCTGGTAATATCATCAACAATTTCAGTTGCAAGAACATGCTTAGGATATTTTATATCCTTTATTACAACTCGGTGAGGTGAAATCTCTACGATTTTACCTTCACCTAAATGAGTGATTTGATACATTGATATAAGGTTACAGTAAAGACTTGGAACACATAATACATAATTGAAATGACCATTATCTACTTGAACTATTCTAGACCCTACAACACTAAGAGATCTATCATCACCAACAAATATTTCCTTGGTTATTTGTTTTTTTGTTATTTCTTATTTATCATATGGCTAAGGAAATATTTCCTTGGTTATATAGCCATATCTACTTGAACTTTTTCAAAAGAAATAACAAAAAAGAGACTTGAATTCAAGACCTCTTACTTAATAAAGCAACATTTAACCAAGTGAGTTAATGCAAAACATATTAAATTGTTTAGAAGGAGAATTGTTGTTGTAGAAGATGGCCTTGGAGAGTGTGCTCGTAAAAAATTGTTTTCACACAAGAAAAACAAAATTCTTCTCGATGACAACAAGAGTTAGATCTTGGTTAGCTTACCTAGAAAATGCAAGTTTTCCCTATGTTTCTAATTTACCAATATCACACAGAGCGCACGACAAAGAGCATACACAGATAGGGAAACCCTTTCCACTCTGTGTATGATTTGTCGAGATTGCACAGGGCGCAGGGAAAAGAGAATACACAGATCAAATAGAGTAGCAACCAGAAAATAAAAAATAAAAAATAAACAAAATAAAATCGAAATTTATCTCCATAAAAAAATTAAAAGGGCATATTCACGATTTATACCTCTAGATCTCACTAAAATGGTCGTATCTTGGGTAAATAGAAAAAATTTAGAGTGAAATGAAAGGAATTCCTAACTAAAATTAACGCTTCAGACGTAATGGAACAATCCTCTCATCCCACAAATGTACGAAATTGGTAGAAACCAAAGACGCAACATCACAGCTTCATGATCTCGATCTACAACGGGAGTGGGTATTCAAATGCGCTATGATACCATGTTCAACAACACAGGTATCCCAAAAGAGGACGAACACCTTATGTAACCAATCACACAACTATATCAAATATCAACACATCGATGTTTTGATGTGGTTAAACCCTACATGGAAACATCCACAACCCCAACCAACGTGGCCACTTGGAGTAATTTATTTATGCAAAACACAAATATTACAAATATATTTACAAGAGAATTTCTCACAATCGATCATCGACAAATGACCCTCCATGATCTTGAAATAGAGATCATGGACCAATCGAGTCTTAAGACACAGTTCAATGTAGGCGTTGTTGAAATATTGTAACTGCAAAGAGTATTCTATTTATTATTGGTGTATTATTCATTAGATCAATCCCCTTTTGTGGATTGATCATGTCGGGTATTGTAAATGAACAAATCTCCCTTTTCGGATTGGTCAAACCCTAATTGTAATATGATAAAAGAGAAGTTGGCTCTACCACTGAAAAGACACCTCAGTTCAACGCCTGCCATATTGTATAAATAAGAGAGGCCAGCGCCTCATTTGTTTACTCACTCACTTGTTCATCAGAGCGCAGGTTTGGAGCTGCAGTTGGAGAAGAAGAAGAGAGAGAGAGGCACATACTTGAGAGAGGACTTTCTGTATTGTTTGGTTTATTCTCTTTGTATTGTATTGACTATCTATATTAAGGAAGTTTTTGCTGGGTTTTCTCCACCATGAGGGTTTCCCAAGATAAATGATGTGTCTCTTGTGATTGTGTATTTCTCAGTGATCATATCTATGTTATGGTTATCTAGTGAATTGAAAAGAAAACCTAATAAAATCTTAAACCTTAACATGGTATCAGAGCTAAGTTGAAGAGAGCATCTTTCACAAGAAGAAGAAAAACGTCATTGTTGTCGTACATGAAAATTAGGGTTTTTATTGAAGAAGATTTTTAGCCTCAAAACCATCTAGAAAAGTGTGCCCTAACCCAAGGAATTCTTTGGCACCTTCAACGCACCTTTTCAGTGGGTAGATCTCCCAGAAAGTGAAACCCTATTTTTCACGAAGTACCAGAAGTACCAGAAAACCAAAAGTACTAGAGTACTACAAGTACCAGAAAACCAGAAGTATCAGAAAACCAAAAGCACCAGTCCATAAATCTATTGGTCAAATTTGAGGGGGTAAAATTTGGATTTTCAGAAATATGAATGCACCAGCTTAGTCGCCTCATCTTAGCGCATCTATCCCCTGGATTAGAATTTCAAAATTTGAAGTTTGAAAATTTAGGGTTTCCTCATAAAACCCTAAATTATAGTTGCAGTTGCAATTGCAGTCTCAGAACCAGTTGCAGTATCAATTGTAATTGTAGTACTAGTTGAAGTATCGGTCGTAGTACTAGTTGTAGTCACCCTTGAAGTTTTTAAGAGTTGGTGATCATTGCCGCTGCTACCAGATGGTGCCACTACCTACAAATGCTATCAGAGGTATGTACTCACATATGTTTAAATTGTTAAGCTTTAAAGGGTATTTGTAGGAGAAGGAATATCTTGCCATAGATTCAGAAGGATCTCAAGATCCAACACATTCATAGGAATTATGCAACCCAGGTGTGATTATTCGGATATGCATATATTTTTTATGAAATTATTTTGATCAAGTGTTGCATGTTATAGATATGACCATCATACTAACCTTTGATCAAAATCTAAGTCAAGGTATTAGATGGATTAAAGTAGAGATCATAGAGTTTATTCTCTAACCCAACCTTCTGTCAAGATAGCATATTGTCCTAGTACAAAAGACGGGTTGAAGAAAACACTTGTCATCTTGAGTGAAGGAGACTTGGAAGAAAATCAACGACACACTCATTCTTGACGACAAGGCTCCAAGTTCTAGGTTTGATTAATTAAGTTGATAAGACTCAAAGTTTCACATGACAAGTTAATAACTAGTCTTTGAAAAGTACTATACTTGGTAGCATGTGAGCATATTGAGATAAATGCTTAATGTAATCATTTGCCTGATACAAACTAACATCTCCTCTAGGAGAAATCTTTTGTGTTAGTTCTAGGTTTCCATGGAGGAATGTTTGATCACAACACTATAAGAGTGTTGAACTCATTTCGTATTGTATTTATTACTTTGGGTCTTTACTTCAGACAGGTCACAAGTTATAGCTCTAAAGGAGTTACTGTGATGATTATTCGTGCTATTTTTTTATCTACTATTATCAAAAGAGTATTATTCTTGCTTGTTGACCTTGTTTCAGGTCACAGGTGATAACCCCGAGGAAGCTATAGTGAAGGTTGTTGAGGGAAACATATTATATGAGACATGAAGTAGACTATGTACATGACCATATACACTCATGTACCAAAGAAGATGAAGAAGAAGATATCTCTTGAGATTTAGAGTATCTCATGTGAAGATTGATTGAAAGGAGTAGAAGGCTCCAAATATGAGCGAACATTAGAATGGGAAGAAAATCTCGTTTGAATCCTGACTCTGTAATTAGAATTGGTATTCAATACCAAGTATACCCTATAAGAGATAATGAAGTCCTTGTAGACTCAGAAGAAATCGAGAGTAAGTCTGATCTCATAAAGGATCATATGAAGAGACAACTTACAGGACTAGCAGACAGATGTCGTGAGAAGACTAGATCGTAGCTTCAGAATCTTCTAGGAGATATGAAATCTCCTAGGAAGATTTCCTTGTTTCAGTAACATAGAAGGAAGCCAGTCAGAAAGAATAGGATATGGATTCTTCTGTGAGACTAGAAGATAAGTCATTATTGAATTGCAAGATTGATCTATACAGATCAATCATGTTGCAGATGTGCAAATCCTGATGTGTGTCTAGAGGATTCTCCCAACAAGAGGAGAAGACTATGATGAGACACTTACTCCAGTAATTGAAGAAATATTTCCAATATTTATGAATACAACCAGAAAAACCATGATTCATATATAGTATGAGATGCAGGGGGAGAAATACCCATATTTAAAATTGAGTGTAATTTGTTTCATTACATTAGTTGGGTCATGGAGACATGACTATGATGAAAGATAGCTTTACCTCCATGAAATAAGAAGAGCTATCTTCAGTATCATTTATTGAGACACTCTCAGTTTCAGATGAAGTTGTTACCATGATAGAGTAGAGGAGTTACTCCCAGATTTTAGCAGCCATAGTGAGAATGGAGCAACCATTCTCAGCTTTAGAGAAGGTGCAAGTGCAGAGTCCCAGTTCCAGAAGGAACAGTTGCATAAAGAGGAGAGGAAATACTCTCAATCAATGAGATAGATAGTGCTTTGCAGAAAGCACATAGAGCTATCACATGATTGTGCATATTGAGTTGCAGCTGAGCAAGTGTACCAGATTGGTACATTGTAATGAGAAAATTTGATTTGAGGATTGAAGATAGAAAGACTCATGTTTTCCAGTTGAAGTAAGCTATGTACGTGTTGAAGAAAGCTCCTAGAGTTTGATACAACATAATTTACAGTTTCCTGAAGAGCTTGGGATTTACCAAGAGTAAATTTGATTCTAAGCCTTATCTCAAGGTTATGAATGATGAGCTAGTGATGTTACTACTATATGTAGATAAGGTATCCTTGACAAGATGAAGAAAATATCATCATAGATTGCAAAAGAAGCTCGCCACAGAGTTTGATGGAAGACCTAAATGCATTATCTCTTAGGTCTTGAAGCTTGGCAGAGCACAGAGAAGATCTTCCTTAACCAAGGGAAGTATGTAGTTAAAATGAAGAGGTCATTTGACATGTTGAAATGTAAATCCATTTACACACCCATGGAAATGAAGTTGAAGCTCTTGGTTGACACTTTTTCAGAATTGATTGATGTTACATTGTACAGACAGATCATTGGATCGTTGATGTATCTGACGAACACCATGCCAAATGTCTATTTTTCTGTGAACACCTTGAGTCAGTTTCTAGTAGAGCCCAGACATGTTCACCTAGTTGCTGCAAAATATGTGATGAGTTACCTTAAGGGTACATTAGAGTGTGGTCTCAGTTATGATGGAGATCATGACTTCAGATTGAGTGGTTATACTGATTTAGATTGGGCTGGAAGTGTCTCTGAGAGAAAGATCACTTCATGATGTTGTTTCAGTCTGAGGTTAGCCATGATCTCATGGCAGAGTAGGGAGAAATTCAAAATTTCTTCGAGCATGACAGAAGCGGAATACATTGTTGCATGTTCCACCAGTTGTGAAACCATATGACTTCGGATGTTGTTGACAGATCTATTTGATCTAGTGATGGAAGCCAACGTGATTCTATGTGATAACCAAGTTGTATAAATATGATGGAGAACCATGTACTCCATGATGAGTCAAAGCACATAGAGATCCGATATCACTTCATTTGTGATATGTTGCAGAGAGGAGACATAAATCTCCAATATGTTAGAACGGATGAATAAGTTGTTGATGTGTTGACCAAGTCTCTATCTCATGTAAAGTTTGAGAACTTTCGAGATAAGCTTGGTGTAGTCCGTAAGGACCTCCCTCGAAAGGGGGAGTAGTGTGGTGATGCCAACTCCATGATGATGATGTGCCAACTTAATTGTTGTGATGTCAGCCTCATGATGATGACATACCAGCCTTGTGTTGTGATGATGTGGCAACCTCGTGCTATGATGATGTGCCAGCCTCGTGCTATGATGATGTGCCATCCTCGTGCTGTGATGATGTGCCAGCCTCGTGTTGTGATCTAAGCTTCGTGTTGATGATATTGTGTAGCCAACTTTGTGTTGTGATGCTAGCCTTGTGCTGAGGACTCTCAACCTAGTGTTGTTGTTGATGATGCTCCAGCCTTTGTGATGCGATGTTGTTGTTGTTGATGATGCTCCAACCTTTGTGTTGTGATATTGTTTTTTTTATGTTGTATCAACCTTGTGCTATTATTGATGATGATGATGTATTAGTGTTATTCCAATCCATGTTGATGCAATTGATGATGATTCCACTTCAAATTTTTGTTGAAGTTGATGATGATGATGCCACTTCAACTTCTTGCTGAAGTTGATGATGATGATGCCACTTCAGCTTCTTGTTGAAGATGATGATGATGCCACTTCAACTCCTTGTTGAAGATGATTATGATGATGATGATTTTATTTCATCTTTCATGTCGAAGATGATGATAGTACTTTAGCCTCATGTTGAAGATGATGATGATGTTACTTTAGCCTCATGCTAAAGATGATGATGACATTACCTTAGCCTCATGTTGATGAGGATGATGATGCCATTCCATCTCTCTGTTGTGAATGATGATATTTATAATGAGAAAAAATTCCAATGATTTATAGATATGTCAGTCAGTGTTCCAAGATGTTGTTGATGATGATGCCCTCTCTCTCTCGCCTGATGCTATTGTAGAATACCCTTGTTGTTAAGGGGGAGTGTTGAAATATTATAACTGCAAAGAGTGTTCTATTTATTATTGATGTATTATTCATTAGATCAATCCCCTTTTGCGGATTGATCATGTCGGGTATTGTAAATGACCAAATCCCCTTTTGCAGATCGGTCAAACCCTAATTGTAATAGGCTAAAAGAGAAGTCAGACCTAGAATATATTAAAAGTGGTTATAACCACCCAAAATGAGAAGTCGGCCTTGCCAGTGAAAAGACACCTCAGTTCAGCGCCTTCTAGATTGTATAAATAAGAGAGGTTGGCGCTCATTTGTTCATCAGAGCACAGGTTTGGAGTTGTAGTTGGAGAAGAAGAAGAGAGAGAGAGGCACATACTTGAGAGAGGACTTTCTGTATTGTTTGGTTTATTCTCTTGGCATTGTATTGGCTATCTATATTAAGGAAGTTTTTGCTGGTTTTTCTCCCCCATGAGGGTTTCCCAAGATAAATGATGTGTCTCTTGTGATTGTGTATTTCTTAGTGATCCTATCTATGCTATGGTTATCTAGTGAATTGAAAAGAAAACCTAATAATAGCTTAAACCTTAACAGGTTTTAAGATCAAGAAGAATATGATCTGTCGGATCACTCTATGTTAGGAACATATCATGATCGTCGGATTACCTAACTACAAATGCATACTAATGCATATTAAAGAGACACACTTTTACCTAATGATACATTAGATCAAGTTAATCTTCACTAACTTCTAAGTGTCTAAATATCCTAACACACTTTTCACATTAAGTAACTATAATCCATTAACTGTCTAATGATCCTTATTCAAAGAAGATGGTCTCATACATTAATTGACTAAATACTAAGTACCCAAATTAGGGAGGATAGGGTAGGATATTAAGATATTATTTATTTATTTTTAAGATTATGTTAGCATATCCTCTCTTGCATGGGTTAATTAAACTCATTACCCAATACACTATAAACCCTAACCATTATAACCCTAGGCACATGTTGGCCCCTAACATAATAGAAATTATGGTACAACACACATTATATCCCTTAACCCCTATGACACATGGCATAATCAAACCCTAATGCACAAACCCCTTAATATTTAATCCAGAGGAAACAAACAATAAACATATGTGTCAATGAACCTCCTAATACACTATAACATATAACCACTATAAACCCAACACACTATTCCCTCGAACCTCTATAATCCTTAACACACTATGACCCAAAACACCCTAATCCCCTAATACATTATGATCCTTAACCCCTATGACCCTTGAAACTCTCACCTACATGTTATAATCCCTTACACATTCACCCTTAAACATACTTTGATTGCTAAGCATTATGACCCCTTAACACACCTTAACTTGTAACCACTATGACTCCATAAACACTTCACCCCCTAACACATTATGACCCTGTTATCTCTCATATCTACACCAGGTAAATCTAGGAAACAATTGAGTAATTAGCCTATGGTCACTACTAATTACTACTTCATTTGGACTAGTGCTTCTTAAGTTATAAGAGGTTGTCCCTTGTGTTCGTTCACTGTCAACACTTAGAAAAATATGCATGGCTAGTATGAGTGATTAGAACATGAAATAATTGTCCCTTATATGCATGGAAGCAACCAAGGACACAATAAAACTTTAAAATCAAATAATATGAGAGTTTCCACTTCACAACGGCTAAACTATGAAAGAAGAAAAAATATGGGCATGTGCTTTAAGTGATAAAAAATCAAAGTAAAGGAACTTAGGCCGCCCACACCACTACAACAAAGAAAAACTATTCAACCAATAAACTTGAAGAGTTGTAAAGAAATTTTGTAGTCAAACTTTATCACTGTATTAGTCAAAAGATTGTGCCACATCATGGATATTTGCATAGTAAACACTACACAAAATCTAGGCATTAATGAAAGAAAGAAAGGATGAATGGAACAAGAATGTTTTTTATTCAATGGTATCATTCAACGAAATAATGACATTCAACCCTCTCTTATAGATCTTCAAACTCCCAAAATTGGATGGGTTGCTCGTGCAATGACTAGTTGTTGTTAGATGGTTATTTAAGTGAAGAAAACTGCTCCAAATATTCCAGATAACAACCACAAATCACTCCCAATTTGCTTGATAACAGTCATATTAGTGGAGGAATGGATGGAAGCAAGTTACATGAAGAAAACACTACTAAAAACTATCACAAAACAACAATATACCTCCTAAAATAATCCCACAAATCAATGCCTTCACTGTTTTTTATTCACTATTTTGTGACAGTCCACTCTACAAGTTGAATTTAGGTTTCCATATTGCCTCATTAACTATTGATAATATATTTTTAAATGGAAAAATCAGCTAGTAAACAAAACTTATACTCCATGAATCTAATCACAACCACAATCATGACTCAAACTCTTTTTAAAACTCACTAAACAATGGCAACAAGTGTAAAAAGGGGGTTGACCTCTTCATAAATAAACCAATGTTCATGCAAACACCCTTAACTCCATTAAGAACACATGAGAGGTCAACTTGACTCAAGATAACTAATCTACTTCTCCAATAATAAGAATTCTAAAATTAGATAACTTTTATAAATAGAAAACATAGCCACCTCGCATGCAAACTGGTCAAAGAGGTTGACTTGGTCAAAAATAAGAATTTTGCCAATTTCCAGTCCTCCAAATTTAACAAAGAGAAATGGGAAATCACCCAATTTTAGCTAGGCGTTGCATTTTCCAAAATTGGTGACGAGTCACCTACTGAAAATAGAACTGGAGTCATGAGAGGAAATCGAATTTAAGAAACTGAAAAATATATCAAAGGAGGGTGACTTGGGGTTTTCTTGATGATACAATCCTGGAACGATCACCACAAGTCACACTGAGAAAATTCAAATTTCTTAGTTCACACTAGTTCCCAACTATTTATTCGAATTAAGAGTCTACATCCACCCCTGCTAAAAATAACATTGTTAAATATAGGCATGCCAAAAATAGCATTTTGACTCCTAAAAAATAGGAAAGATGGAAAATGAAGGGAATTTCTATGAGATTATTGCCAAATGATGCAGGAGCATCCACACGTCATCAAGCGAGCCAGCGCGCACGGATAAAGAACCTACAGCTGGACAGTGCCAGCACGCACATTTTGAAATGCTTTGGGGATTGTTGCGCCGTCGTTTGGAAGAGGCATTCAAAGCAAGCGCAGTTGTATCGTATTAGTAGATATGAAAGCATTTATTAGAATTAATGTT
>ML780082.1:313195-337418 GCA_009831015.1 Picea engelmannii | reverse complement strand
GCGTGGAACGCGAACTCCCGAAGTCCGAACTCCCGACATCCGAAAGGAAGAGCATTGACTCTTCGGGCCCGAGAGAGAGATAGAAGGTCCTGGTGGGCGCAGACAGCTCGGTGAGGGGCAGGTGGCGTCACCAAATATTGGTAAAAAATGAGAGTGGGGTGGGGGGGGGGGTGAATCCGTATTGCCTCTTTTTCAATATTTTAATAATAATTAATTATTAAACTTATTAATCACAACAATTGATCAACAAGAATGTACTGAAAACATAAATTAATTATAAAAATCACAAAAAGTACAAGTCACAATTTGTAGGAGACACCAATCTCTCTTCTTTTCAGCACCAACTCGAGGAGACACCAACCCCCTGTTTAGAGCACCAACTCCCTGTTAAGAGCATCAACTCTAGGAAGCACCAATTCCCTTGTTTTAGGCTTCAACCTATAGAGGACCGCAATCCTCCCTTGCTCCTCCCTTCGACCCTCACTTCATGAGCATATTTAATTTCTTACTTGGACTCTGATTCTGATTTGATCTTCTAAATTAAACCTTAGAGTCACCTTCTTTACACCAAAACCTTTCGATTTATATAGTCTTCCAACATGTATGTTGAACCATTGTGTCTTTTTAACAATGAGCCATTGCATCTTTTAATAATGAACCATTTCACCTCTTCATTTAATTAACAATAATGTTGATATTTATGTTTTTATTGATAGTTGATTTTAATTTATAAATACTTCAAATCCCTTGTAGGTTGTTCAACATTTCTCCCTTCATGTGCATTCAGTCTTGTAGCATCAATGGAATGGTTGGATGCTAAATTTGGTTTGCTACTGTCGTAATTGTTCTTGAACAAACTCTGACTCTAGGAGTTTAACTATATTTCGAATTCTGAATTTTCAATAATCTTTTTCGAGTTCCTTTTTACAATAATAAAATTCTTCTTTTATTTATTTTATAAAATCTTCATAAAGGTATTTTAATGCATCCTAGTGTTTCTACGACTACACTGTTAATAATCTCTTTAAAACTTAGCCTTTATCTTTCTCATCATTGATTTATAACAATAGTGCTCTTCTCATGTCACCTAAATGACCACAAACTCTGTTTTTTTCACTTACCACCAATGGTTCAAACCCTAGGCTTAAATGTTGTTTAATTTCTCCTTTAGCACCAAGTCTCAAAATGTGAGGTCTTATCCACCATGTGACCCGAGGTCTTGATCTCGGGATTCCTCCTTTAAGAATTTTCACAAATTCTGACTCTCACATGATCAGGGTCGTGACCCTAACCCAATGAAAAGGGTGCTTAGTAATATGTGAGTGTAAGGTTAAAAGGTATTGTTACTTTCTCCATATGACCATGACATGTGACCAAGAGAGAGCGTGCATAAGGCTTATCTCGGCACCATAGAAAATAAATGGTTGTAACTTAATCGTCAGTTGAGTGGATAGTCAAGGTTTGTCCAGACGCTTTAAGAAAATCAATGGCTCAGACTTAATTAACCATCGAGTGGATGATTCACATTACTTTCACAAATGAAAATTGCACATGATATACTCTTGTTGAATCTTAAAATCGTCATGAAGTCACCAGCCTGCAAAGAATTGCAAGGCACACATAATTTTTGCAAAAATAAACACACACACACACACACACACACACACACACACACACACATATACATACTAAATAATTCTATAAGTGGGACCCCCTATGATGTCGCTAAGAAGGTAACCTAAAATAGTTCCTCAAAGAAGAAGTCGCCTAGTTTTATATTCATTGATGGTTGTCTTGGATGCTTACGAATGATCTGCATATTGAGTATTTGATATGAGCTTGGTTTTAGTTTTCAATGAAAATGAATGATAATAGTGTCACTTACAAATGATGATTAGAAAATTCTCCTTTGGGCATTGATTTTCAAAACTTTAAAGACATTAGTGTTGAATAATGTCATCAAAATAGTTCAAGTTGTGGTTGTTTTTTATGATTGAGGACTTCAAATGGTAAAAGGGTTCAATATTGGTAAATGTCTTCACATGATTCACTAGCTCACTACTACATGTTGCACTTGATGAATTTATCTTTGTGTCTTGTTATTTAAAAGGTGTTTGGTATACATATATGTTCAGTGCATCACTTATATATTTCATTGACTATGTATATGATCCAATGCATATTACACAAGTTGCAAGAATATGTTCCATGTGATAACGATCTCGGTTGTTGATAAAAGGTGGTGGTTAGAAGGTTTACATGTGATAAAACTTGAAAGTCTTAACACATATGGGATGTCATTTATAGAATATATTATATACCTTGCTCCAATGTTTATTCCATACAAATATCACAAACTCATCGTCCATGACCTTGATTTATTGATAATGTTTGTAATAAGTTTGAATGCATGTGGGAACGTTACTTACGAATCGACCATATAATAAATATTGGATATATAATGGATATTGGATATTGTCAACAGTTGTATGTGGTAGGTGGTTGCGTTGGTGGCATGTGGTTTTTTTGAGCTGATGCATACTTGGCACCCATCGGTTGCTTGAATTTTTTACGTATCTTGCCTTGGGTTTAGTTTTAATTAATGTTGGTCGTCACCCCAACATGACATGGCCAATAGTAAATGTGCCAACTTGTTGTTTAGGTTACCACCTTGATTTTGGCATTCAGTTAGTTTGCTAATGGTTTGGAGGAAGGTTGAGCTCTGGTAACTGTTGCAACCGCCCAAAGGCACCATTTAACCCACACAACAATAGGTACGAGGGTTTCGTTTCCCTATCATCTAATGTGTTTTTTTGCTAAATAGTTTATGCCTAGCTCTGTGACTACTTTTTGTGCTCGCATTCGATGATTTATTGCTCTACTTTGTAGAAAATAAAAGAAGTTATCTTGCTCTTGGTTTTAGTAATTCACTTGCATGGAAGTTGCAATGGTTCGATTGATAGTTTTTATTGATATTTTTTGGGTAGTTGATTGCACATTCACCATGTCGATTGGTTGGTTTGTGGTTGTCTATAAAGTATTCGAGGGCAAGGTTTGGTGTTTATGGGATTTGGGTATTTTGTATCGCATGCTAGCATTTGCATGCAAACTCTGCATAATTTATTCCCTAGATGGCAGTGTCATATGACCTTATGCATACCATTATTTACATTTGAAAAGGTCGTTTCATTGATTTTTACTCGTAAAACTAACTGAGTATGAGTCATGAGTCGACAGGGTTAAGACCCTCTTCATACTTGGGGTTTTTTGTTGGTTTGTTTCATTACCAGTGGAAACCTTTGTCAACTTGGTTGTGATTATGTGAGTTGTATGTGATGCATAAGAAGCAGTTAAAAGGCGACATTGTTTCTCTGCGTATTATGCAAGGGGTCATACTAGAATTTAAAATAATTTGGGGAGGATCCATGATAAATATCACATTTTAATTGAACAAGGGTTTGAACCCTGTCACTTCATGATACCTCTGCCACAACTGGAATTTTAAAATGGGTTTTGTCAATAT
Source organism: Picea engelmannii (assembly GCA_009831015.1). NCBI lineage: Eukaryota > Viridiplantae > Streptophyta > Pinopsida > Pinales > Pinaceae > Picea > Picea engelmannii. The sequence continues at coordinate 333,895 of ML780082.1, read as the reverse complement.
AATTTTGAATTGACTCACCTTTCGTTGCAATGATATTTGGTGGAAAGAAAATTGGTTTGCCTACCCTAGTTTCAATTACATTCACAAAAAAATAATGATGTATGTTATTGTTTATTGCATTTGATGCTTGGCACATTTCTCCCACCCCTTGCGAAATAAATGCTTATTTCGATATCAATTATGGAGATCTCTATGTATATAATGGAGATTGTGTGCACTTGAATGAAATTTGATTATTTTAATATATGGGAGATTGTTTTATTTATGTTTTGATGCCTTTGTTGATATCTTGGGCACTGCTTACATGGAGTTTTACATTCAACGATGAGCAGTAATATATTGTGATCTAATTAAAGGTGGAAATGGGTGAATACATGGATTTTAATCATTGCAAATAATAGATAACACCATAAATGCAACTGTGAGTATTTTGTGAATGGATTCAGGCAACAATCTGTAATACTCTAAGACCGAGCCCTAGTTGACTTGTAAATATGTTTTGTAGGCTGGTGATCGAAGTGATTATAATCTAGGAGGATTATGTGTTGATTAGGCTGGAGAACCTAGATGATAAAGGCCAATGAGCCTAGTTTTGTATATGTAAACACTCATATCAATAATATAATACATCGTTGTGTGTAGATCAACCACAATAAAAGAGTATGGGGGACTAAACTCCACTAGGAAGGGAAAGGGAGGGGATAAGAGAATAGGAAAGGGGCTAATCTAGAGGGCTTATCTCTAAGGGAATATTATATTATTATTCCTAAAGACTATGGTGAGGATAATTAATTTATCCTAAGTACTTGTGGGAAAGAGCATGAATCCCAAGTGGAGAGAAGTGAACTCCTAGAGAGCCATGTGTCAATCAGGGCACATGAAAATATATGTGGGGAAATTAGTTTGTTTTCCCATCTTTCCCCATTCATGCACACACTTAGCCATTCACACAGGGAACCATTCTTCCCCATTCACCAAGACATTCATGCGAGAAGTCATTGACTCCATCAATCGAACATCTCCATGCCTCACACACACCTTCAAAAGTGATCCCATACATTTCTTGTTATTAACAACGTACTTGTACTTTGCTTGAGCCTGTACTGTGCTTTACCTTAATGTTGTTGTTGTCAACATAGTTCCTTGACCGAGTGTGGTTTTTTCCATTACATGTTTCATACCCAAAAAAATTTGTTGCCATCACCCATACTGGATTGACTTAGTATCTGGACAAAATAATTAGGTTGTCATACCTATGGAATTGAAGAGACCGGTTTTCAGGCCCATGGATTGAAGAGGCGGGTTGTCAGGCCCGTGAGAAAATCTCTCTAGGTGAGAGAGTTTTTTGGGGAAGTGATTTTCCTTAGGAATCCCAACTGTAGCTATAGTGCTCTGAGATTTCCTGCCTGACCTATTGATGAAGCTCTGGAAGGGAAGTGGGAAAGTCGAAGGAATGTTGAGCAGAGAAGGGGCACACTTCCTGGGGTGGGATAGGCATGTGGGGAATGAGAGTTTGTAGGTTGTTAGTTTGAGTTGGCATCTTGGAACGAAATCCTTCCTGTTGACTATGTAACTTCATTTTGTCTCATCCTAGCCTAGGGATCCCTTTACCTGGGTGGAGTTTACTCCCATCTCGGGGGTGAATACACTGCTGAGAGTGATGAGCAGCGTGGTCTAAGGCTGGGAGGATCTTGGAAGGTATGCACGTAGTTGGTGGTATTCTATAAAAATATAAGTATCAATTATGTGTTCAATTACATTATCTGTATTTATACATGTCTATATAATTGTGGGCATTGCATGTCTATGTTGCATGTATATGTTTGCTATTATTTCCACATAAATCTGTATACTGGCATAATGTATTTGTCTGTTTAAAGATACATGTATACAGATGAAATTATTGTAAGTTTTTAAGTGGCATGACCTAGTCTGGGTAGGCTGGGTATGTTACAATGTATTAAGTTCCACAAGAGTTAAGTGTGGCATAGCCCAACAGGTATAAGTCTGGGTGTGTTACAATCTGGTATGAGAGCTCCAGTTTTCAACACTGAGCCTGCATTAGGCCATGTAAGTGGAAATTGAAGCAAAAGTTTCAAAGTGAATTGTTGTCAAAATGGACAAAATTCGAGTTTCAGAACATCCATGAGTGCCAAGTGGGTGTTGAGAGAACACCTTAGCTATGTTTAAAAGCTCAGGAGGTTTAGCGGTTCGAGAAATCCAACAAAGGAAAGAAACCACAACAACCGTGGTTTTGGGGCCACAAAGTTTAGATTTGGGTTGTCGGATCTATTCGGGAGAAGGAAGATCCTTCATATTCGTTAGATATGGGAAAGGAGTGTGGCAATTAAACCCTCTAGTCCTTTAGACTCCGTTGCTTCATAAAAATTTTAAGACTTTGACAAAAGGAGGCAGAAGCCGCGAAGCTCTGAAGTCCTGGAGTGAATCTACACCGTAGATCATTTGGGAGGAGGTGGACCGTTGGATCCCCCAAGTGGTTTAGCAGTTTGGCATTTCAAGAAAATTGGTTATGGATGTGTGGAGTGGAGTTTTCCCCAAAGTTTCGAAGTTAGGAACCAATCCAGACTGTTCACATTCGGGGACACATGTCCGAAGATTAGCATGTTTTCGTAATTTCAGCATCATGCAGTTCGGGGGTGGGGTGGTGTTCAACAATGAAATCCTCTAAATCCTGAATTTCCAAATTCCCTGAGCCCTGAAGTCCCGAAGCTTTGGGGAACAATTGTTCATAAGTTCAACATTCTAGTGTTTTGATGTGCTCTAGTGTGGGGTTCCCCGAAGTCTCGAAATCTCGAAGTCCTGGAGCATCGAAGTGATGCAACATGATGATGTCACCTAGAGTGATGTGGACCTAATCAAGAGTTTAGAAGTTCGGTGATCAGGAGTTTTAAAGTGTGCAAATGAGAAGTGTTTCAAAGTCTCGAATCTCCAGAGAACAATTGTTCGGAAGTTCGGCATTCGGGAGTTATCAAGTATGTGGGTGTGAAATATTATGAAGCTCAAAGTGTGGAAGTCCTGGAATGCCAAAGTGACATGGACCTATTCAAAAATTTGGGGTTCGGGAGTTTGGAAGGGTGTTGTAGAAAAAACCTCTGAAGCCCGGAGTTCTTAAGTCAAGAAGCACCGAAGTGACGTGGCCTGCTGAAATCACCTAGGGTGACTTGGACCCACTTTATGCTTTCCATGTGTCATCGTGTTTCATGCTTTTCAAAGACCTTTTGTGCCAGTTAGAACTTGACACATGTCACTTGGCAGATTGGGATATGTGTCAGCCCTTATTTCTTCCACATAGCACCCCCCTGGTGTGTGATTTCTAACGATACTTCAGGAGTTCTCCAATTCAGAGTTTAGGGAAATGTGTGTATGTTGTTGCAATATCTTTCAAAGCTTGAATCAAGGGAGCACTAGAGTAACGAAATGTCAAAGTTTCAGCCCGAGAATTTGGAAATTCGGTGTTCAGGGTAATGTGAGTATATTGATGCAAGAACCCCCGAAACGCGAAGCTCTGGAGAGATTCTCTAGGAATTTTCTAGTTTGGCGTTTGAAGGGAACGATGTGTGGAGTAGGCAGAACTTCTGAAGCCCAAAGTTCTGAAGTCCCTAATCTCCAAAGTAGTGGATTCCAAAAGCCCCGAAGATGTATCATGCAAGAGTCTATCAGTTCGACGTTCGGGAGAAATAAGACGTGAGGTAGTAAGAGCCTTTGAAGCCTGAAGTTCCGGAGCCCCGAAGTCTTGAAGATTTGGATAAGATAATATCAGCTAAGCGCTTGGACATAGCCCTTGGTCATATGAGACTCTGGTCAAAATAAAAGAGAGCTAGTGCAGAATTGTTGTTTTCAAGGACAAAAAGGGGGATAAAAAAAGGAGTCTGTGGGGTACCAATTGGTACGGACCTACACCTAAAGAAGTAAAGAAGGCATGTAAACCTAAAGAGAATATCTAGCACGGATCCAAGAGCCAATTTGGCTCTGAAGAAGAAGAACAATTGTACATGGATTACCTCCCAGAAAGCATAATTGTTCAAATATCTATAACTTTCTGCTCAAGACTTGGAATTGAGAAAGGGAGCAGTCATTAGAAATATATTGGAAAATAGAATAAAAATTTTCACCCATAAAATTGAGTTGAACAGTCACTTTCTCATAAAATCATAAGAAAGAAGTCTGATGTATTATTGAACTGGAATGGTTCATATTTTCATAAAATTGTTGAGTCAGTTAGCCTGACAAAGTTATGTTGGTTGCACATTTTGCGGAGTTAACAACAACTAGATAATACCAGGATCAACACAGAGTGTAGAGGGATGGAAGATACACATGGGGCTTACAATCAGGAAGATGATATCAGAGGGATGGATGTCCATGTGGGTATTGAAGGAACAAACTCCAATGGACATGGAGAAGGAAAGGATGAAAACATGAAAATGGTAGAGACCATTAAAAATTTGTAGAAAGATGTCCAAAGTCATAAATTTGTTAATGAAAGGTTTATGAAAGCCAAGGAACAACAATAATACTTCAAAATGAAGTTAATGCAGAGCATGGACATAATTGAAAATAAATTGGAGAAGTAGAATGGCTCAAGCAAATCAGGAAGTCATATGTCTCATGAGGAGAAAGGAAGATCAAGGAGTGTTAGAAAACATCACCATCACTCCCCAAGGCATTCCAATAGGAGAGAACAAGTAGCTCCAGTTCATCCCTTGTTAGGAAGCATAAGAAGAAGTCTGGGGTGGATGAACTGCGAAAATAAATGAACAGGATCAAACCTCCTATGTTTGAGGGTGAGCACAAGAAGGATGAAGATGTCGAGACATGGATGCTAGGCATGAGAAAATATTTTCAATTGCATAATTATTCTTCCCATGAAAAAGGAAGATTGATATCTATCATCTCAAGGGAAAAGAATCCATGCAGTGGGATCATATGTGAAGGTGCAACACATTAAAGAGAAAAATGTTACTTGGAAGGAATTCAAGAAGCATTTTGAAACAAAATTCTTGAGTAAGAGATACTATGACAATAATATGAAGGAGTTATTTGAACTCAAGCTTGGAAGTATGACCATCGATGAATATGAAAGAATATTTTTGGAACTGTTAAAGTATGTATCCTTCATTAAGGATGAGACAGTTAATATTCAAAGGTATTTGAGTGGGCTTCCATATTTCATCAGTGATAAAATACAATATGATGATCCAAAGACTTTGGAAGAGACCATAAGGTGAGATAAATTCCTATATGATCAACATAAAGGAAATACAACTTTCCAAAAATCTTGGGAAGACAAGAAGTTCAATATGGAACATAGGAAGAAAGGGAATAAGCCACCATTCTTCAGAAATAGTCCTCTGGGATAGCCAACTTCTAGAGAGCCCGGAACAATTGAGACAGGTGGAAAAAGGCCAAGGAAGCCACCCATTCAATGTTGGGGTTGTAAAGGAGATCACATGTATAGAGATTGTCCTCACAGAAGTGAAAAAGTGAGAGTTGTTCACAATGTACAACAAGATGAAATAGTGGAGGACATGGGTAGAATTGTACCCAGGATCTATGCAGCCCTGGACAATAAGTAAGTTGAATTCCAATCACACATGATTGAAGTGGAAAGTATGATAAACAACCAAACCATTGCAATTTTAATTGATTTAGGAGTTATTCATATTTATATAGATCCTAACAAGGTGGAAAGATTTCATTTTCCAAGAAGCAAGCATGGAAAATCTTGGTTGGTGCAGTTGGCTACCAGAGCCAAAAGAAAAGTTAACTAGATAGTTAAGTCATGTCCAATGGACATGAATGAGTTAAGCACCAAGGAAGATTTGAACATATTGCCTTTAGGTTCCTATGGAAGTCTAATTGGGATGGATTGGTTATACCAACATCAAGTGTCTTATACTGTCATAACAAGGCATTTACTTGCCTGGATGAGGAAGGGAACCTAAGGACAATCCGGGGAATTCCCAGGGCAGTAATTGTCAAAGAAATATCAACATTGTAGCTGAAGAAGTTTTATAGAAAGGGTTGTCAAATATTTGCATCTCATATGGAAGAAACACCTCAGAATAAGGTGTCAAATGTTGAATATTATGCATTCCTAAAGGAATTTGAAGATGGATTTAAATAAATACCAGGACTACCCCCTAAAAGAGATATTGATTTCTCTATAAATTTGATGCCTGGAGCAGCTCCAGTATCCAAGACTCCTTACAGGATGAGTACACCAGAACTGAAAGAGTTGTAAATGTAGATTGAAGATCTTCTGAAGAAGGGGTATATAAGCCCAAGTGTGTTCCCTTGGGGTGTCCCAGTTTTATTTTTGAAAAATAAATATGGAACATTGAGACTTTGTATTGACTTCAGGTAGTTGAACAAAGTAATTGTAAAGAATAAGTATCCTTTGTCAAGGATCGATGACCTCTTTGATCGGTTGAAGAATGAAAAAATATTCTCAAATATTGATCTCAGATTAGGTTATCATCATGTAAGAATCAAAGTTGAAGACATCAACAAGACTGCTTTCAGAACAAGGTATGGCCATTATGAGTTCACAATGGTGCCATTTGTGTTATCAAATGCACCAGTTGTCTTCATGTGTTTAATGAATGGTATTTTTAGAGAGTACTTAGATAAGTTTGTCATTGTATTTTTGGATGACATTCTTATATATTCCAAGTCAGAAGAAGAGAATGAGCAACACTTGAAGATGGTACTACAAGTATTAAGGGAGCATCAGTTGTATGCTAAATTGAGCAAGTGCTCATTTTATCAGAAGCAAACTCATTATTTGGGGCATATATCATATCTGAGGAAGGGATAGCAGTGGACCCTGATTGAGGCCATTAGAGGATGGTCATCACCAAAGAATGTGATATAATTCATATCATTCATGGGCCTTGCATGCTACTACAAAAGATTTATTGTAGGATTCTCAAATATTGCACACTGATCACTTCCTTGCAAAAGAAGGGAATGGAATTTCAGTGGAAAGAGGAGTGTGAAAAGAGTTTTCAGAACTTGAAGCAATTATTAACCAGTTCCCCAATTATGAGGATTGTTGATCCAAATGAAGATTTCATTGTATGCATAGATGCATGTAAAGAAGGACTCGGTGGAGTCCTCAGTCAGAATGGGTATGTTGTATGTTATTAATCAAGGAATTTGAAGGAGCGTGAAAGGAATTATGCCACTCATGATTTGGAGTTGGAATTCATAGTGCATGCCTTGAAGAAGTGGAGACATTGCCTCATGGGGAAAATGTTTGAGTTAAGGACAGACCATCATGGTCTGAAATATTTATTTTGACATCCAACTCTAAATTCCATGCAAAGCAAGTGGTTGGAATTTCTCACTGAATACGACTTCGATATAATTCATATCAAAGGGAAAGAGAACAAGGTGGTTGATGCACTTAGTAGAAGAGTGCATGAGTTGCATGCTATAACCATCAACATGTATTAATCTTATTTGAAATACAAAATCTTGGAGGCTGCAAAAATAGATTTGCAATACAAGGAATTAGTGGAAAAATTACAACAATATATCTTGTTGCAGAAAATTGAGGATTACCAGCTGGGAATTGATGAAATTCTCATGTATAGAAATAGAATTTATGTACCCAATTCCGAAGAATTGAAAAATATGATATTGAGGGAAATACATAATGTACCTTATGATGGACACCCAGGGTATCAGAAAACAATTGTAGTTTGAAGAGCCAATATTATTGGCCAAGCATGAAGAAAGAAATTGTTGAGTACATTTCTAAATGTTTGGAGTGTCAAAAGGTCAAGGTTGAGCATAGACACCCAGATGGGTTGTTGCATCCATTACCCATTCTTGAGTGGAAATGGGAAGTGGTAACAATGGACTTCATCGCCAAACTTCCCAGAACAAGGAAGCAACATGATTCAATCATGGTAGTGGTAGATAAGCTTACCAAAGCTACCCATTTTATTCCAGTGAAGCTCACTCACAAGGAAACTAACGTTGATAATATTTATATGAGGGAAATTGCTCGATTGCATGGTATACCCAAGACAATTGTGTATGACAGAGATACAAAATTCACATCGAATTTTTGGAAAGGATTATTTAAAGGATTTGGAACAAATTTGAATTTTAGCACAACTTATCATCCAAAATCTAATGGGAAAACAAAAAGGGTGAATCAAGTGATTGAGGATGTATGTGATGGATAAACCATCAAAATGGGAAGACTACCTACACTTGGTAGAGTTTTCTTACAATAATGGGTACCAAGAATCTATGAAGATGAACCCATTTGAGGCACTTTATGGTAGAAAGTGAAACACACCAGTAAGTTGGGACAACCCAACAGACAAAGTAGTGGTTGGGCCATAATTGCTCAGGGAAATGAAGAGCAGATGTCAAAAATAAAGAAGAATTTAAAGGTTTCTCAAGACATGCAGAAAAGATATGTTGATAATGGAAAAAATCATAGGGAATTTAAAGTGGGGTGATCATGTATTCTTGAAAGTGAAGGCCAACAGAAGTTCCCTGAAGTTGGGAAATTGTTCAAAGTTGGCAGCTCATTTTTGTGGGTCGTTTGAAATCCTAGAGAGGATTGGGCCTATAGCTTACATGCTTCCATTACCTGCATCTATGTCTATTCATAATGTATTCCATGTTTCATTGATAAAAAAGTATGTACCTGATGCTAATCATGCTATTTATTGGAATGTGATTCAGGTGGAGCAAGAAGGCGCTTTTCAAGTGCATCTAGTGTGCATATTGGACCAGAAGAGAAAGCATCTCTGGAATTGAGCCATAGAGATAGGAAAGGTCCAATGGACATGGTACAATCCTGAGGATGTGACTTAGGAGCACGAGGATGCTATGCGGGAATAATACCTGCATCTTATTGAATATTTTTGAAAATCTTGGTGTAAAAGGTGTATATGTATTGCACTGAGGACAATGAAAAAATAAGGGGAGGGGATTGTAATACCCCAAGATCGATCCCTAGTTGAATTGTAAATATGTTTTATATCCTGGTGAGCCAAGTTATTATAAGCTAGGAGGCTTATGTGTTGATTAGGCCAGAGAGCCTAGATGCTAAAGGCCAGTGAACCTAATTGTGTATATGTAAACACTCATCTCATTAATATAATATATCGTTGCGTGTAGACCGACCACGATAAAAGAGTATGGGGGACTAAAATCCACTAGGAAGGGAAAGGGAGGGGCTAAGAGCCTAATAAAGGGGGCTACGCTAGAGGGCTTATCTCTAAGGGAATATTATATTATTATTCCTAAAGACTATGGTGAGAATAATTAATTTATCCTAAGTTCTTGTGGGAAAGAGCATGAATCCCAAGTGGAGAGAAGCAAACTCCTGGAGAGCCATGTGTCAATCAGGGCGCATGAAAATATATGTGGGGAAATTAGTATGGTTTCCCATCTTTCTCCATTCACACATGCACTCAACCATTCACGCAGGGAACCATTCTTCCCCATTCACCAAGGCATTCACGCAAGCAACCATTGACTCCATTAGTTGAACCTCTCCATGCCTCACACACACCTTCAACAATGATACCATACATTTCTTGTTATGCACAACACATATGTACTTTTCCTGAGCTCGTATTTTGCCTTACCTAAATGTTGTTTCTGTCAATGTAGTTCCTTGATTGAGTGTGGTTGTTTCAATTACATGTTCCATACCTGAACTTTGTTGTTGCCATCACCCATGCTTGATTGACTTAGGATCTGGACAGAGGAAGCAGGTTTTCAAGCACATGGGTTTGAAGAGGTGGGTTTTTAGGCCCGTGGATTGAAGAGGCGGATTGTCAGGCCCATGAGAAACTCTCTCTAGGTGAGAGAGTTTGTTGGGGAAGTGATTTTCTGGAAGAAGCCCAATTGCAGCTATAGTGCTATGAGAATTCCTATCTGGCTTTTTGTTGAAGCCCTGGAAGGGAAGTGGGGTAGTCAAAGGACTGTTGAGTAGAGAAGGGGCACACTTCCTAGGGTGGGACATGCATGTGGGGAATGAGAGGTTCTAGGTTGTTAGCTTGAGTTGGCATCCTGGAATGAAATACGTCATGTTTACTGTGTAACTTCCTATTGTCTCAGCCTAGCCTAGGGATCCCTTTACATAGGTGGAGTTTAGTCCCAGCTCGGGGGTGACCCACTGCTGAGAGTGATGAGAAACGTGGTCTAAGGCTGTGAGGATCGTGGAAGGTCTGCATGCAGTTTTTGGTCTTGTATAAAAAGATAAGTATCAATTATGTGTTCAATTGCATGCTGTGTATTTATACATGTCTTTATAATTGTGGGCATTGTCTGTGTATGCTGCATGTATATGTTTGCTATTATTTTCGCATAAATCTGTATATTGGCAGAATGTATTTGTTTTTTTAAAGTTACATGTATACGAATGAAATTATTGTAAGTTTTTAAGTGGCATGACCCAGTCTTGGTAGGCTGGGTATATTACAATGTATTAAGTTCTGCAAGAGTTTAAGTGTCGCATAACCCAACAGGTATAAGGTTGGGTGTGTTGCATAATCGAATTGTTGTAAGACATTTTTTTGAAAGAATAATTTGATGAAAGGATAACGAAATGAGGTTGACTTTATGGACCGAACGTTATGGTTGTATGGCTATTATAATTCTGCTTGTTGGGGTCATAGAAGGTGAATAATGGTGGAGACAATTGTAATGAAAGCATTTCCATTTTTTATTCCCATCATACTTAAGAATTTTCGTTCATTACAATCCCTTTTTCATTATCCCAAGTACATGTTTCATTCCCATGCTTGATTGCAATTGTATGAAGTGTCTCATAGTAGAATTATTTGAGATTGAAGAGGTGTTCAAATGGCTTGATGTCTTCTCTGTTCTATACCCAAAGATGTTCATGTGAGTGTAATGATTTGGTAGAGCTAGTTATGGTAAATTAACAGTCCATATTGCATTTCCCTTATCATACTTACCATTTTCCACTTATTATAAGCCCAATCATGGAATCCTAAGAACCATTCTAAGTCCCCGTTCTAAGTGATTATTAGCTATAGGACATGAAATGCATAGTGATTGCTTGCATATGTATTGTGATGTATAGAGTTAGGTCTAAATTATTGTTTTACAAAATTTTTAGATGATATATCAATGATGCTATGGTTCTTATGTTTGTGAATGTGTGTTAGAATGAGATTTTTTAGTAGAGGTAGTCATGGAAGGAGAGGAAACAATAGAGGTAGAGGACTAGGTCCTTGGAAAAGGGGTAATAAGAGGCTCTGATTTTATATACATTTTGATGCAAATTCGGAAGAATTCAATCAGTTGCGGCAGATATGTTTCCTCGAGTTGGTTGGTTCATCAATTAGGAGAAATGAAAGGATTGAAAGCAGTCATGGAAAGAGAGGAGCAACCTCTCACAGTAAATATGGTTTCTCATGATATACTGATATTTGTATATGAACTTGTTTTCACTTTATTTCGGACAACATATTATTTTTGGCAGCTTATGATTTTGACAACATTTTATTTGGGACAACTCATACTTTTGACAGTTTTATATTTTGGACAACCTTATATTTTTATGCTATATGCTTTTCACAGATCTATATGATGGTTAAATTTGGATGAATTTAAATAATTGTCACATGGAGCGACAAGGGGATTCTTATGAACATTCCATCTTATTCATTATAATGACATATGTTGTATGATGTGAAAAGTTGATATGTCTTGCATCTAAGGTGGAAGTTACAAGGAGGAAATGGTTCATTAATTGGTCTAAATAAAATAGGGGGTACCACTTATTAGTATTATTTAATACCCTTATCATATTATTATTATTATTTATTAATTTACTTGAAAACTTTTCTATTAACTAACTAATGGTTAGTTAATGAGTAACTAAAATTAGTTAAGTGATTCAACTACTCTGGAGATATTTAAAGGAGTAATATGAACAAAGTAAAAGAGAGGAGAACACATTGCTCTGATAAGGTCTTCTCTTACTTCCAAGTGAGATTTCACTACTACTTCATTGATCTTTGATTTCTATGCTAAGACACTTCTTGTGATAGTAGGGTCTATTGAAGGTGATGAAAATCTAGGACCATGGAGCATTGAATTCTGATATGCTTCCAATTTGATTGTTTGTTTGATAGTCTGTAGACTTCTTTTGTTTATGGATTAGTTTCTCAGTGCTAAATAGGATTCTTGTGCAGAGTCGTAACAACGTGCAAGATGTGGTTGTTGACTTATCATTCTTGGTTTGATTTGAAGGCACCAATGGCCTATGTGTATGTTACCTTAGGTTGCTATACTTACATATGGTCCATAGTTTGATAGTATGAGAAGTGTATTGGTTGTTACAGAATGAATGAATAAAATCATTGATGATTTTGGAACTCTCTTGGTCTCTCTTATTTCTATCAGATTATGTGATTTTGCTTCTTGTTTAAATTGTTATATAAAAAGAATAAGACTTCTTTATTTCAATTTGCATTTGATAAATGAATTTAAAACAACAATTGGTCTTTAAGTCAAATAACTTGAAGGTTAATTGAACTTGAAATAAGGCTATAAATTACGGTGATAATCCTTCCTATCTTTTCTTAGCCAAACAAGATTCAAAAAAATGTTGTGATGAGGACTTTCATTTCTTTTACTCAACAAATCCCAGGACAAAAACGTGATGAAACACCATGCTGACATGCGGATTATCAAATCCAACTTAATTTCATTCTGGGTCTGGCCTCTTCCGCTAACCTTCATGCTTGTTTAAAATGTGAAGGGATTGGGATCGTTCGATCACACTTCCATATTGATCCAATGCTCATCGATTAATCATCATCGCTCAACTTGATTTCTGGCCGGGACTTCCTCTTGGTTTGCTAAACTTCTTCCAATCTTCAGGCCTCCTCTAAATTTAGTACCTTCGACATCCACTCTTCAAGTTACTTATAGACATATTGCATTTGTTGTATTATTGAAGGACCAAGATGTCTAATAAATAATTTCAATCTAGACCCTTACTGCATTTCATTTTAGCACCATTTTTTTGTCTTTCCCTTTTGCATTTATATGGGACAATTTTAACATCCATAGAAATAATTTCCTAGATTATGTTCAAGAGATAAGTTGGCGGTTTTTGTTTATGTTTTTCAATTTGGTAGATATGTTATTTGACTCTACAGTAATCGATGTAGGTGGAATACATTTGGGCACTATTCTATTCGTTCCTTTTTAGTTTGATATGTTTTCCTAGGCTTGTAGGGTTTTTATAAAGACATCGGGGAAGATAGTTGTGGCCTGGATAGAAAAATTACATCAAATAATGTCCACATAACTAAAATTTTGGAATGGTGGGATGTCCCCCAAAATACCATACCATATTCACAATGATGATGACCATATTTATTCACAACCTAATGGAAGAGAGCATGGACCTGGCAATACAATTTAGTCATTAACCCTTTTTGACAACAATTCTACCTTCATAAATATTTCCCAAATTGACCCTTTTTGACATCAATGCCAACACCATAGAACCATGTCCAACATTCTCCCCCTTTGGCATTGATGGAAATAAAATAAACCCCCTTTCCAATTAACTGGGTTTGGTTGTATCTTCTCCCCCTTTGACAACAATGGCATAAGGGATGTTTCTTTGCTCCCCCTGAGGTTATACTCCCCCTATCCATGTACTTATTTTTTGATGAAGCTTGTGCAATTTAATTGGATATGGAGATTACCCCCAATTTTTGTTTAAGGTATTCAAAAGTACTCTTGGGTAAATATTTTGTGAATATATCTGCAATTTGTTCTTTAGTATCTGTATATTCCACTTTAACAACTTTTTGAGTAACTTCTTCCCTTAAAAAATGAAATTTAATTGGGATATGTTTGGTTTTTGAGTGCATAACAAGATTCCTATAAAGGTTTATAGCACTAGTATTGTCACAATTAAGAATAATTGGATGATCATATTTTACTTGTAAGTATTCTAGGGTTTGTTTCATCCAAATTACTTGAGTGTGGAAAGAGGCAACAACAATATATTCATCTTTTGTTGTAGATAGTGATATGGAGGGTTGATTTTTACTTAGCCATGACACAAGAAATTTTCCTAGGAATAATTCTCCTCCACTAGTGCTCTTTCTATCATCCACACTTCTAGCCCAGACTGCATCAGTATATGCAATTAATGTGAAGTCTTTTGTTTTTGGATACCATAATCCAAAATCTAAGGTGCCTTTGAGATATCTAAAAATCCTCTTAAATTATTTCATATGTGTCTCTTTAGGTGCATATTGAAATCTGGCCACTAATCTTATAGCTTGCATGATGCTTGGTCTTGTTGTTGTTGCATACAATAAGCTACCAATCATTGATCTATACATGGTTTGGTCTACTCCTAGTGATTCGTCATCTTTGCTTAGTTTGCATCCTATAATCATAGGAGTGCTCATAGGTTTACAATCTTCCATTTGAAATTTCTTCAACATTTATTTAATGTATTTGATCTGAGATATGAATATTCCTTTGTCTGATTGTGAAACTTGTAATCCCAATAAGAATATTAGTTCACCAAACATTGACATTTCAAACTCTTTTTTCATTTCTGTAGCAAAGTTTTTGCTTGGAGGATTTTTATTACTCCTAAAGATGATACCATCCACATATACTACAACAATAATCATATTTTGATTGTCAATTTTAATGTAAAGATTGTTTTCGGTAGCTCTTGTTTTGTATCCTTGCTGTTATAAATGATTATCAAGTCTTGAAAACCATTCCCTAGGAGCTTGTTTGAGACCATACAATGATTTATTTAATTTGCAGACATAGTCTTTATTTTCTGATAACATAAATCCCGCAGGTTGTTCTATATAAACCTCTTCTTCTATATTTCCATTTAAGAATGTTTATTTGACATCCATTTGATATATTTTATAGTTATTAAAGCATGAAAATTCCAAAAACATTTTGATAGCTTCTAATCTAGCCACTGCGGAAAATGTTTCCTCAAAGTCAATCCCTTCTAATTATGCATATCCTTTGCACACTAATCTTTCTTTATTCCTTATAATTTGACCATCTTCATTAACTTTATTTTTAAAAATTCATTTGGTCCCTACCAAATTTTTGTCTTTTGGTCTTGGGACAAGTTCTCGGGTTTGATTCTTCTCTATTTGATCAAGCTCTTCATTCATGGATTTAATCCAATCTTCATCTTTGTTGGCCTCTCCAAATGTTTTGGGTTCTATTAGGGAGAGCATTTCTTGTTCTGATTCATATGGTATCCTTCTTCTTGTTTCAACTCTAGCACCTGTGTTGCCTATGATTTGACTTTCAGGATGATCTCTTTGTACTCTTCTTGATGGTGCTTTTGACTCTTGTCTTGGTGATGATTCCTCTTCTTTTTATTCTTCACTTTTTTATTCTTCTTATTGTATTTCTTCAGTTTCTTCTTCATCATCATCATATCTTCTTCTTTCATCAACTTGTGAATTGTCTTGAGATTTGATTCTTCTTGATGTTAGATCATCCACCTTTACCTTTGCACTTTCCACAATTTTGTGCAATCTCAAATTGCAGCATCAATAGGCATTTTTATTGGATGAGTAACCAAGAAATATGTCGTCATCTAATCTAGAATCAAATTTTCCTAAATTATCATCATCTTTTTTTATATAACATTTTCTCCCAAAGACTTTGAAGTGTTTTACTATTGTTGGTCTACCAAACCACAATTCATATGGTGTCTTGTCATGGTTAACTCTAAGTTTTTCTCTGCTAAGTATATATATATTGTCATATATAATGCTTCTTTCCAATAGATATCTGGGATTTTGGCTTCATTTAACATACTTATGGCTGCTTCTTGGACAATTCTATCTTTCCTTTTCTTTCTAGACTAAGAAATTTGTTTTGATCTCTTGTCATATGTTTAGAACATCCGTTGTCAAAATATCATTGGCTTCTTTTACTCTTGGCATAAAGGGCTACCTTACATTCTGTTTCTTTTTCCTCCAAGTGTTTTTCCTTCCACGGCTTTTTATAATTTTCTTGAATGTTAGGGAAACCTATCTTCATGGAAAATTTTGATAATCTACACTCACTAGCATTGTGACCATAATTGTTGCACTTGAAACATTCATCATTGAAATCTTGTAATGTAGAGAATGAATTTTGGTTTCTACTCTCTTGAATATTCTTATTCTTGTTGTTCTTATAACCATATCTTTGAACATTTTTATGATTGTACTTTCTATAAGTTCTACAATCTAATGCTTTATGCCCAAAATTATTGCAAGAGAAGCAATATCCAAGAAAGAGACCTTGATACATTTTGGAGGGAGTTCTTCTTGTAATTTTATTCCATCTATATTCATTTTCTTTTGAAAGTATAAAAGATTTCTATATATTAGAATCAACTTTTATCTTGTCTTCTTACCTTTTGAGAGAGCTCTGAAGGGATGTTGCATAACTTTTTGGATTTTTGTTAGTTTCCTAAGGTGTAGAGTTAGATCCTTTGTTAAAATTATTTTGGTCATAACCCAACCTTGTTTTATTGCTTGGCACTACTACATATTGGAAAAATTGCGACATTATGGACAAAATTATCCATATTGTCGAAAAATAGAGGAATTTTTTTTTTCTCCATATTGCCCGATATCGTCACACTTGCGACGTACTTTTCAAATTGTCGCAAGAGCGACGAAATTCAGAAGATGTCTCACTTGTGACGACATCAAATGTGCATCGCACTTGCGATGGTGTGGACACTAGGTTTCCCCCCCAAACACTCACCCATTATTTCACAAAGTCAAAATTGACTTTGTCAAACTGTCGTCGGAATTGTGATGCTATGTGCATCACACTTGCGACGGTGTGGGCACTAGCCCCCCCCCCCTAAAAAAATTGTTACCCACTATTTGACAAAGTCAACATTGACTTGGTCAAGTGTCGTCGCAATTGCAGCGTTATAAAATCTATAAATATGTTTCATTTTACGAATGTTGCGACAAGTTTCTTATAACAACGACAGTTCAAAAAGGGTATAAGGTCTTCTTGAAGAACAAAAAACAGGTTTTTTTTTCATATGTTATAATGGAAAAATATTATAGATATTCTATTATACACAACTCAATTTTATAAAATAATCAGCAGTATATGTTTGTGGGCAATAATGTCAGAAAAAATTAGAGGTTGGAAAAAAATTAAAGAGGGTGAAAAGGGTGACGGTAAATGTTATTTCCCTTGCAAAAATTGTTGTACTAGACGTCCCGAAAGAGTTTTAATAGCAATAGCTAAAAAACATTGTAGAAAATATGGGCACATGGACGGGGGATCGAATGAATATCTTCCCATGGTAATTAGCTATATATGTGTGTGTGTGTGTGTGTTTTAATATTGATTATATTCTCAAAATTTTATATTATTTTATACATGCACTAATTTTTCATGATTGTTTGTAATTATAAAGTTAGATTCCCCCCCTAACCTTTTGTAGAAAGCACCAAGTAGTAGTAGCAATGATGTTGTACAAGATGAGGAACATGAAGCAGATAATGAAGATCAAGTTAATGATCCCATGGAAGTAGATGACAATAATAACATAGTTCAAGATGATGGGACAAATCAAATGATCCAAGACTTATTCGGTCATCCAGATGAGGATTATGGGGACAATAGTGATGGTATTTATGATGAACCTCTGATTGAAAAGGAAAATAAATGACTTTACAAAGGGTCAAGAGAAAATCTTCTCTCCACTACATTGTTGTTGGTGAACTTAAAGGTTATGAATCATTTGTCGAACACGTGTAGGACATAGATCCTAAGGTATGTAATATGTTTCATCACATCTACATAAAGGTTGACTTTTTCCTCTTTTTTTAGTGTCAATTAATGTGTAAAATAAAAATGCAATATTTACAATTACTATTATTTACATTAACTAGTTATTTTTTATGTTTTAGATTGTTAGGTGAATTTATGTTACCCTTGTCAAATATTTTACTTCGCACATATTGAGATTTACATGCCATTATGAAATACATTAGAATGGAGTATCAAAGTATAGATGCATGTCATGATGATCATATTATATATTATGGACAACATGAGTCGAAAAAATAATGCTTGGTATGTGGTATTGGTAGATATCAAACCGATCAAGTAACAAAAATGGTGCCTTGAAAGTTTCTCCGACATATTCCCATGATTCTATGTTTGCACTGATTTTTCAAGTGCCAAGGCATAGCACAGTTTATGGATTACCATGCACGAAAGAGAATTGAAGATGGCGTTCTTCGAATGCCTGCAGATGGTTATGCATTTAAGGAAATTTCTGCAAAATGGCCAGAATTTACAAATGAACCTCGTAATGCTAGGCTTTCATTGGAAACTGACGATGTTCATCCATTTGGAGAGCTTCGGTCTGTTTACTCAGTGTGGAATATTTTTGTTATCAACAATAGAATTCATCATTGGATGTCAATAAAGAGGGAGAATTGTTGAGCTCCCATTTTTTCACTCACCATACACTTCTTTCGACCATTTATTCCCCACCTACGCATTGAAATCCAACTCATTGTATCCTACTTTTACCCTTTTTTCCTTCCTAAGATCTTGATTTTAGCATGAGGTAAAAGTTGTTTATTTTGATATTTTCTGAGTTCTTAATGAATTAATTAGGATATTTTGGTTAGATTTTACCAATGATAAAAGTATACTCACATTTTTACTGTAACAGTTGTTCCCACACTATTCCTAGCATTTCAGTACCAGCACAGGCATTCTAGTACTCGAGTTTGTGGCTTCTCCTATCCGTGCGTGCCCATAATGGATTTGGCGATATGGGTATTGTTCGTGTGACCATCGAGATGGGTGTTGACCATTTCATTTTCACCCAACTTCCCTTTGCATTACACGAAAATTCAAGACAACCCATAGGCATGTCTTCCAGTGCAACACCAGATCAGGGTCGAAACTAAGAGCAATAATGATATCTAGTTTGTTAGATCGATTTCCTAATATTGTAACCTTGCATAAAGGAAATTGTGGTCAGTAAGATCCTTCAGTTTTGATAGTCATTTTTACCCCTTAGTCCACGAGAACATGGGAAGACGATGTAATCTTATAAATGCTCAGAACTTTATATATAGATGGATTTGCCTTGTGTACAGGATGATATATACTCTTTTCTAAATATAATAGAAATTTGGGTTACTTATTTTTGTTCTCCATACCGTGATGAATATGTTGTAAGTTGGTTAAAGATTTCCATTTAATATCAATTAGGATTGGCTTTAATTTGTTTGTACATTTGTGAGATACTAAATCGTTTCCACTCACTACTTGGGAAGGCGTGGGCCCACCTCCCCTGGTAAGTTGAGTTATTTGTATATTATTTTTTCTCTATTTGTTGTAGTTGTGTTCATGGATAGATTTGTGTGCAGTGGTTTCTAAACTATATGTTTTATTTAAGTTATGTGTACTCATCACTCACTGTGGATGTCCATGTTTTATAAACTGAATTTCCCTTAGTTCAATGGAAGGCTTTCATATAGACAAATATATGTGTGAATGAATGTTAATATTTGCATCTTGTTGAAGTATACCTTCTTCTTGTACAAGCTTGAAATCCAAACACGTTCCAGGATTTATTGGTAGCTTACACAACCATGAATGTCTCATCTAAATGCCTCACACACTTGTTAATAAAGTTAAAGCTCATATGAACCAATGACTAAAATGAAATAAGATACTAAAATTACCCAATGTGTGTGTGTCAACTTGGAGTTGTATTTAAAGTGTTGACTCTGGTTAATAAAGACTTGTTTATGGGCAAAGTCAAAGATCTGCAATGTAAGGAATGATCATATTGTAACTTTCATCTGCTTAAGGAGATGACTCTTTTGCTTATCTTAAATAAGAAGGATTAATATCAAGCATTGCTAGAATATTTGTGATGACCTGGTCACATATCAGGAAACTTTAAATACCCTTTGACTGTTGGGAGAATGGATTGTATTCACAAGGGATTTAGTTGATATCTATGTACTCCGACTTTGTGGTATTAAGGGCATAGGTCTTCAAGTTATTAATAGGAGCATGTCTCTGTGATTTGATTTTCCTTCTTGTTGAGTGTGGTGTGACCTCTAGAGGTGTTTGAGAAAAAGTAAGATGATATTTCAAGGGACAAGAGTTTAGTTTCAATAGAGTGCAAATTGTGTGTTTACATTTCCTTACTAATAGTTGTAATTCTTCTTTATAGAGTATGTTGGAAGATTGGTTGTTGTTTCCGGTGGTATGTGGCATGTAATGTGGATCCTCATGGTTGAGGAGAAATGAATTTTTGAAGATGACAAAGTGAATTGAAGAAGGAAGTACATGTAGGCACTGAAGATAATTAAAGAGAAGAATTACAAAATAAGAAAGTGTCAGGTCGGCCCTAATGTTAAAAGGAAGTGACATAAATGGTATAAATAAACATAATTATACATTCATTTTATACAAGTCGAATTTCATAGGAAATAAGAAGAAAAGAAGGCCGAATTTCAAGGGAGGATGAAGTCTTTTGGTGATGTGTTCTAAGGTATGTTATTTTCAGGTCATCTTACCATTTTTTCTATAACTTTTTTTATAGAATGATTCAGATGGTGAAATCTCTATGGTATTGAGAAG
>ML780082.1:291444-313047 GCA_009831015.1 Picea engelmannii | reverse complement strand
AGGAAGCATTATCAGGTTATATGTGATGATTGGTTGATGGTGATGATTTAATGTAAAGTTTTATTATCTCTCATATATTCTTGGGTGGAAGGAAAGGGAAAGGATGGAGAGTTCAACTCTCTCTTGATATTGGAGG
This sequence comes from Picea engelmannii, assembly GCA_009831015.1. Lineage (NCBI taxonomy): Eukaryota > Viridiplantae > Streptophyta > Pinopsida > Pinales > Pinaceae > Picea > Picea engelmannii. The sequence continues at coordinate 312,911 of ML780082.1, read as the reverse complement.
ATTGTATTTTCCTCTTGGAGTTTTATCCCTCCCTTTACATTTGGAAGCTGTAGCTACCTTTGGAAGTCATTACTTCCCTTGAATAAAAACTATTGATTATTTCTCATATATTGTGCATGGTGGATTGTGGTGTATTGGTGTAACTCTTATATTATTGTTCATTTCTCATTGGATATAATTGAATGGTTTAAGTATAAGTTGAAAAAGGTTTTTAAATTGTACTTGATACTGATTCACCCCCCTCTCAGTATCAACAGAGTATCGTTATCTTGTTGGTTCACCCACTAATTGAAGTGTCACGCTTTGTGGCAAGGCTCGTTTAGGATCATTCCCATGCATGTTGATTTACTATATGTGGGTAAGAATGTAGTAGCATAATAGGGTCATGCTTGTAGTGAAGTAAACATTTTAGGTTAAAGGTAGGTTAGACACTAGGAATTACTCTCAAGATGGTTAGTCTTATTATAGATCAGTGACATGGTTATATGAAGACTTGAGTGGATTCATACTATTGACTGATATAGACACCTACCTGGGTAGTTTCTATTATGTTTCTTGTTTCTTTACTGTACTTATAAAAGGTTGATTTCTTTTCACACATAGAATAAGATTTAGACAGTTGACTTCTTGGTTTGGTTATTAATTAGTTGTGTGGAGTAGTGGTTGTTTTTATGTTCATGAATGATTGGTAGGTCACCTAGCTTTCTTGTTCCTTGAAAGACAAAGTAAGATACAATTTTTTCCTTTGCCTGCACATATTGTGCATGGAGTTCATAAGTTTACGAACCTGGTTGACACTTATGTGGGAATTTATTACAGAAATTAATTGGCCCAACATTTTGGCGTCGTTGTCGGGGAACTGCTAAAAGGAAAATGGTAAGAAGCTATTTTTTGTTTTAATTTTCGATTGTTTTATTTGAGCATTCTTTTGCTTTTCCAGATCAGTGGTGGAGAGACAGTAATATGGAAGGTAAGAAACTACACTACCACTATTGTGAGTCCTTCCAAACCCTATCTGGAATATGGTTAACTCATGGTTAGGCCTAGGGATAGCAAGGGTATATTTTTAAAAATGGATATTCCAGAAAATTTATTTGGTAGAAATAAAACCCCTCCTATTAACCTGGTTGAAAGATACACAAGAAGAATGCAGAGAGAGGGTTATACATCAAGATTGTCCACCCCACAATCTGAACCAATAGTATAAAAGGTCCAAGGAAAAAAGGGAGAATTCCAGGACCAACCGGCTGAAGAGCCACAGGATGATGGGCCAACTTCAAACATTGATCCAGTACTAGCACATACTGTCAATCATGAGATTATATACCAACTCCTTAGAACCCCCCACAACGTGATCATTTCATGAGTAGAAACTCTTGTGGTGGGAGGAATTCCAGAATTGCACGTGGGAGACAACTTCACCATTCATCAAAATCTAGTAGTTGAGCCACCATTCTCACCAAGTCCAAAGGAATTTAGTATATTTAGCCACATGGAAGATGAATAAGAAAGGAATAGGGAACCAGAAGGAGATACCACCTTTGGATTTCCCATACTTGACTTAATGCCAAATGTGAACATGAAAAATATTCCCCCTTCTTTCCTTCCAAATTTCATAGGTATGGTTACAGAGGATCCAGATGCTTTTCTCTTTGAGTTTGATATTATCTCTAGAAGCTATAATTATGTTGATGATGCACAAAAATTAAAATTGTTTCCAGCAACCTTAAAAGACTCTGCTCTAATATGGTTCATGGGGCTTGAAGATTACTCTATACGATCTTGGGAAGACATGAAAAGTAATTTCTTAAGAAAATATCAAGACTATTGTAGGACTAGAGATTCCCACAATGACATCTTTAAGATGCAAAAATTAGAGGAAGAGAGTCTTGAAAACTATGTGGAAAGGTTTCTTTAAAACCTCCAGAAAACCAAGCAGAGTACTTTAAATAATGATACCATAAGGACTATCTTTCTAAAATGGATAAAGAAGAATATATTGATGTGTTAAATCTGATGGGTATAGGCGATATCTCTCAATTGCCATTTGATGAGATTTGTGATTTGTGCAGGATATATTTTAGGAGTCGAGCAAAATCTAGTAAGGGAATAAGAGATGTTTTGCCAAAAGTAACAAAATCTTCTACAGGAGGTGGAGTATCAAGGATAAAATTAGGAAATTTATTGGAAAATTTTAAAACAGAAATTCTTGGTACTCTTAGTTCTCAGCTAGATATGTTTCAAGTTAAGAAAGAACAAGAAGAAGAGAAAGATGTTGTGTATGTTTTTTTTCCCCAACATCAAAAGAAGCATCCATTTAAATAATTCCCATTAGATAATGTGCAGGTTTGTAAAATATGTGCATAGGATCATGAGGCAGATAATTTACCCTCGCTGCTTGGACTTAAAGCCATATATAAAGAAACTAAGGAGGCTAGAGAACCTTCTTTTCAAGATGCACTAAAGAAACCATGGAAGCCAAGAGCCCAAGGTATGTCCCGAGATCCTTTTTCATCATCTTTGAACCTTATAATTCTTATCAACAATAGTGGAACACTCAAATGCCATGGCAACCCACTTGGCCACAACAACAAACTCAAACTCAGCCTTGCCAGTAGAATTGGAGAGGTAAACCTCATGGGATTATGCCTCAACAACAATTCTCAATGCCTTATCCTAAATAATTTCAATACCCCCCATCCATGCCAACATTGTATCCTACTACCCAAGCAAAAATCCCACAATTACCCCAACTGGCTGCAAACCAAAACCCTCCCAGACTGACATAAATGCCTGCACAGTCGGTACCAAATCCAAACAATAGAGCAGCACAACCCACCTTTAACGTTGAGATGCGGCCTTTTCCGTCTTACCTGATCACTCCTATGCAAATGAAAAATATACACCCGAGATCAGGAAAAGTTGTGAAACCAAGGGATTCCACGGTTGTCATTGAGGAAGAAGAGGAAACTCCTGAACACTCAATAAATGACGACCAACCTAGAAACATAGTTACTCCCTCCATTTCGACACAAACATATACTACTCCTCATACAGAGCAGCCACAAGCACCTAAACTTCCACCTTATCCAGAAAGGTTGTCCATATAAAATCATATTTTCCTCCCTGAATTTGACTTGGAGGCTGAGCTACAAAATGTTTGTGTCAAAATACCCTTGTTGCAAGTTATAAAAGACATTCCCATCTACGCAAAAATTGTCAGGTATTTATGCATTAAGAAACCTGGAAGGAAACAAAAAGAGCCCCCCACTATCCAAGTATCAACTCAACTGGACGAGCTAATGTCTGGGAAACCATTGGTGAAAAAGTATAGAGACCTCGGGAACCCCATAGTCACCATTTCCATCAATGGCGTTTCCATGGGAAATACTTTGATTGATTTGGGAGCTGCAATAAATATCATGACCATTATGACCATGGAGACAATACAATTGAATACTCTTCGGCCCACACCCACGGTGCTCGAACTTGTTGATAGATCCAAGATCAAGCCTATCGGAGTTCTCGATGATATACTGGTAACTTTAAATTCTTGGGAATATCATATAGATTTTCTAGTTATCCAACCTAAAACCAACATGGTAGGACACCCTATCATTCTTGCGAGACCGTGGTTGGCCATAGTCGATGCTTTCATCGGATGTAGGTCTGGAGAGATGACCATATCAATTGGTCTAGCTATGAATAAACTCATTTTATACCCACCTGTCAAACAAACACTACAAGATCTTGGCAGGTTCTCAAATCTTGTGAAAATACATAAATTGAACCTCCTAAAAATAAGGAAATAGAATCTTCTGAAGATGCAGAAATTAAATCTCTTAAAATTGTAGAAATTAAACATAGAAAAACATAAATTTTACATCCCCTTTTAACCATCGAACTGTCGGGGGATTGAAAATTCAATCAAAAGATGATTTTCTGAATTTATTTATTTCTGTTATGGATTGTACTCAGTTTCCATAAGTACCCCATACCTATAATCATATTTTTCACAAATATTTTCAGGAAAATTTTGATCCAATAGGGACTACATCTTTCCTTGTGTCAACCATCAAAGAGACCATATATCCCTATAGAATAATTGTTGAAATTAGCCCAGGAAAAACTTTGAATATTAGTGTTGACCTTGATTCTAATCACCAGGAACAATTAATCATCATATTACAAAAACATTCTGATGCATTTTCCTGGGACTATAAATACATGCATGGAATTCACCCAGACACATGTGCACACTATATTTACCTTCAAGAAAATTCTAGACCTGTTATGCATCCACAACGTCGTATGAATCTTGTCGTAAAGGACATAGTAAAAGAAGAATTATAGAATTTGCTAGATGTTAACTTTATATATCTTATATATAATAGCAATTGGGTTTCTCCACTTGTAGTTGTGCCTAAAAAGGAAAGTAAGTGGATAATAGGTGTTAACTATCATGAGCTTAATAAAGAAACACTGAAAGATTATTTTTCATTGCTCTTGATCGACCAGGTATTGGATAGCTTAGCAGGTAAGAAGTACTTTTCCTTTTTGGAAGGTTTTAGTGGATACAATCAAATTCAAATCACACCATATGATCAGGAGAAAACCTCTTTTACATGCCCATGGGGGACATTTGCCTATAGAGTTTTACTGTTTGGGTTGTGCAATACCCCTGCCACTTTTCAAAGAGATGTATTGGGGATCTTTGTTGATTTTATTCATGAGTGTGTTGAGATCTATATGGATGATTTTTCTGTCTATGGTGACTCTTTTAACAAAGCACTTCATAACCTGGAAAAAGTATTGATTAGATGTAAGGAATCTAATGTTGATTTGCGTCATAAAAAATGTAAGATGTTGTCACAACAGGGCATTATTCTTGGGCATCATGTTTCATCTTTAGGCATTAAAGTGGACCCGGCTAAGATTAAGGTCATCATGGACTTTCGTGTACCCCATTCACCAAAGGAGGTAAGAATTGTTTTGGGTCATGTTGGCTACTATAGAAGATTTATTGAAAACTTCACAAATATAGTTGCACCTATATACAAATTGTTATCTAAAGATACTAAATTTTTGTGGGATTCGAAATCTTGAAGGAAAAGTTGTCCACAACACTAGTTCTGTGGGGACCAGACTGGTCTCTTCCCTTTCATATTTGTATTGATGCTTCAGACATCACTCTTGGGGATATCCTAGGACAGAAAGAGGATCAGTTATCTTATGCTATCTATTATAGTAGTAAAAAATTATTACCATCTGAGCTCAACTACACTGTCACATAAAAAGAATTCTTAGTTGTTGTACATGCTATTAATAAATTTAGACATTATATTACGAGCTATGAAACTTTTATTCACACCAACCATTCTTCCATCAAGTTTTTAATGAATAAACCCATCACAAATGGTAGGATCACTAGGTGGCTATTATTGTTGAAGAAATTTAACATTACCATTGTGGATAGGCCTGGTAAAGAAAACTTAGTCGCATATTTTCTCTCTCGGATCCATAATAATGATGAAAACACCCATGTTGATGATATTTTTTCTGATGAACATTCTTTTGTTGTTTCCACTAACATTCTGTGGTTTGCAGACATAGCCAATTATCTGGCCAAAGTGAAGTTTCCTCAACATCTCTCCCCAAGATAAAAGCAACAAATTGTCAAGAACAGTGCAACTTATTCATGGATCGGGGGAGATCTCTTTCGTACTGGGCCTGACATGATTATTAGAAGATGTGTATGAGATGATGAAACATATCACATCTTTAAATACTTCCATGATAGCCCCTGTGGAGGCCATTTGGCAGATAAAAGGATTTCTTACAAGGTGCTTCATCAAGGATATTACTTGCCAACGTTGTGTTGGTAGCCAACCCATTTTTTGATTGCTCTCAAAAAATCTGCCTACACCCCTTGCGGTATCATGACAAATCATTGTCGCACTGTGCTTCTAGACATTTGTCTCGTTTTTGTGATAATTACAATTCAATTTCGTTTTAGTTTTCACAACTGCAAGTGTGAAAACATCACTTTTGTTGCTTAGATTGTCATCGTTTTTGGTTGATTTGATGAATGAATACTTGATCACTGGTTTATCACATGACTGCTAAATGTTGTATCAGACTTATGTTCTTGAGCATTCTCTTACCCTGATTGCGCACTTGGATATATTTCATTGTTAAATCTTTGGGCATGAAAGTTATTAGTCTTGTTTTGATCTTATGAAAATTGTAATGGATTTTGGTCATATTGTTTTTATCTTTGCTTTGGACTATCACTCGATGATTATATGAAAAGCTTTGGATCATATTGTTCTCAAAAGATTGGAATGCAAACATTACCATATGCACCAAATACTTGGGCAAGTTTGCAAGGCGTAATGACACTAGCTTGAAAGCGCATTGATCAATTACTTTGAACTTTACAAATCGAATGCTTAACATACCGTTTGCAAAGTGGAATTATACGTTGAATGTTTCATAAGTCCCGAGCTATGTGAACCCTGTGTTTGAGCGACTGATTGAACGATGGAATTGGCACGTCGGAGCGATAGTTAATGCTGGTACTGTGCTTGTTTAAAACTTAACACTTGGCACATCGATATCATATGAGGTGTTGATTCTCACTCGGATGAATGGCACGTAGAGGTGATGATTCACCTGTTGGCTAGTCGATACATTTGTTTAAATGATTATGGTTTAACAGCTCTATACAGGTCATTAATGCGATGCGTGGCGATGGTAATCCCACCACCTTCGCATGCATGGAGTTGATTTCGGTCTCGTCTAGCATTCAAACTGTTGAAACCCTACCGCATTCACGCTGTACATTTTGCATTCGGTGTGAACCCTACCATGAACAGAGGATATGGCTCCTGTTGTGAGAGCCGAACCTAATGGATGCCAAGCGCTGTTAACATTTGATGGTGCATACAGCGACCTTGAAGAGTTTAGGTGGCTTTCGTTTATAAGGAAGTTTGATGGTTTTAATCTCTCTGTTGCTCGACAATTCGCACTGTCATTCGACGGGTGCCGTGCCAAAATTGGAGATGTCCAGCTTGAAATCACCGAACAATCTCTCAGCCTGTCAACTAGTTTGCCTGTCAAGGGACAGAAGTGGTCCAAAAGTTATAAAGTTAACGATGTCCCGTGGACATTGTTGTTTCGGTCCCGGACAGTGAAGTCGTGCAACAAAGGTTTACCCGCGAAGATGTTGAAACCCCACTGGTATGATCTATTGATGATTCTCAAGCAATTCATCACATGTGAAGGCAGGTATGGATTTGTTTTCCTGTTTCATCTACGATTGTTGATGGTGTTTATGGGTTTCGAGTTAAGCATGCCACATTATTTGCACAGAAGTTTATTTAAAATGGCTCAGAAGTACAAGCGAAGTCAGGCTGACACTAGCCTCTTCCATGTTGGGTTGATTAAAATGTTGGTTGTTTATGAACTTGGATTACGTCGAGATTCCTGGCCCGATTTCCTCAACCGCAATGGTTTTTAGGAATCAAGTCCTCCACAGGTCGATAAGCCTGTGGTATCCGAGAGTAAGTCTACCCCCGTACCCTACAGTGTTTTACTACCTAAACCCGAACCTAAGCCCGACTTACCTATAAATTCACCTATGGCTGTGACTAATATGGCTAAGCCCATAACCACAAAGGCTAGGGCGAATATTGCTGCCAGAAACAAGAAAAATGCAAGGATGATCTCTCGCATGGAGAGAAATAAATCCAAACCTCCTGCCAAGACAGAGCCTGTCATGATCAGTGAGGACTCAGATTCGAGCATTGAGCGTTTTCTAACTGAAGAGGGCTTCTGTGGTGAAGAAACTCCTTACGATTTCGTAGATAACTTGCCTCAGTGTCTTCGGGATAACCCTGACTATCCGGGTATCAATCCATCTCGTGAAACCCTCGGGGAATCATCAAAACCCCCTGTTCCTTGAAAGGTTACTTCACCTTGCGACCAGTGTGGACTGTGGTTAGAGAAATACTATTTGGATGTCCCTAAGTTGCAATCAAAAATCTATGATTTGGAAAAAAAAGTGGCATTGCTCACTGGTCAGGATGCAAAAGGGCGGTCAAGTGATAAAAATCAACGGACTGCTGGATCAATCTCGTTTAAAAACGTTGAGTCTGCTACTGCAGTGGTCAATTCAAGATTGATGTAGTTCCAGCAACTGTAATGGTATAATCTTCCCTCTTTTATACAGTGTCATCATAAGCTCTGTTTATACTTTTGACTTGCTCTGTCATGCATAAGTTTTATCGATTTAGTTGGATTGGTTGCGATTAAATTTAGTTTGATTCATCATAATCAAATTTGAATATATTGTCATTTAATGGTTTTTCTATTCTTGGAACACAAACGATACCTCTGTTCGATTTGATTATATCTTGCGCAATAACATGAGCCAATTGGTTGACTGCGTTAATTATAATTTCTTTATTGAGACCGATTCGTATGTCATTTGTTCCATGATCAAATTTCGAATGAATAATAATTATTACAATGTGAGTTGTATCCCAATGATAACGAGTGTATGATTCGATTGCAGGAATGGGTTAACTGTATCAAATCTTTTGATTTGTTTTTATAATTAAACGCCCGGCTTATTGACTCTGTCAAAACCCTATGTATCGACTGTGTAGTGATCTAATGTGATAACTGTTGAATCGATATTTGGGGAGATGGTCCGATTACATTGGGAATAATTCATACATGTGTTTAACAGAATGATATCAATTCGTTGTTGTAATTTTAATTGGTCGATTACGGTTGAACTCGCTTATGGATTACTTGAAACATAACACAGGAAAACTGTGATTGGATTCTATGGATACAACGATGTGTGAAATCATTAATGCTTTCTATATTGATAATGATATGATGGTTTGCATCCCATATGATTTTGTTTGTTATTGATGGCATTCTTGGAACCTTCTTATAGAGATTTGGTTCGATTTTTAGAACAATTGGAAAAACAGAGCATTTCTGTTTTGTATCGATTGTATCTCTACTCTGTCCCAATTGTATGATTTTTGTTTTTATTTGATCTAATCATTAGTAATGTGTTGAGTATTGCTTAGTGATTGGGTTCGATTTGATTTGATTTATATCTGGTAATTTTACCATTTTAGACCAGCTACAGAATCAAACGATTATGTAGCTGAGTCTATAGAATCAATTTTGTTATTATTTTTTGAATAAAACAATCTGCTAACTTGATTCTGGTGTCTATTGCAGGGTAATTCGAATTTGAAATGGATACTATGGGCAGTTAGGAGATGATCTACAGATTTTACTTGCATTTTAGTTACTTAGTTTAAGGGATTTTGGGGTTATTCCCAGATTTTGTTAAACTGTTTACTGTTATTCACAAGGATGTTTTACCTTGTGAAAAACTTATTTAAACTGATGATTTTGTAATAATCAAAGAATCCTCAGTTTGGGAGAAGAAGGATATGTAATGCTTATTCAAACTGGAGCAGAATCGATGCGTTGTTATAGCTTTTGCTTCTCAATACATTGACACTTTGTTCTAAGTTTTGTATATCATTTTGGTTTCTGGTTTAGTATCACTTTGCTGTCTAAATCAAATTCAAGTGATATAATTTCTTATTATTATGCATACCTTGTTACTTCCAATTTGATAAAAGATATAACAGTTTAAGGATTCGGTTTATAAATGATAGATTTGACTTCTTTATGAATTGAATTATCATATATGAATTTGCTGCACAGTAGGTTTCCCTCTTGCATGAATTCATAATCTGAAAATTGTTATGATTTCTTTTATGTCTTGTTTGTCCTGTAACATACTTCAGGAAGCATCATAGCTGATCCTTTGCGAGAAGCTTAAGGGCTAAATGGTGTGAATTTCTTCCTCCAACCAGCTTACGAAGCCATCATACACAGGGCAAACTTGGAGCGTTTCCAGGTTAATTAGTTATATGTTTATTGCTTTGATTAATTAGTAGTTTAGTTAGATTTAGATTAGATTATTTAATTTCGGTTAGCTTTCTTTCTGTTTTATAAATACAAAAAGACAAAAATAGATTCTTGGCTGTCTTAGGGCAGCGAACACATGAGTTTTGCAGGTTTTAATCAAATCTGTAAGTTTGTCCATGATGTATATTTGTGAATAAAGAATGATCATAGCTGATAATTAAGTAGTTGATTTGAGTTATTATAATCATAGTTAGTATCTTGTAAATATATAATAGTTAGTAGTTTATAGTTAGATTAGTATAGTTAAGTTAAGTTTGTTTTTATTAGTTTCTAGTTTCCTCTATTTTAGTTTGATTTCTTTTATTTAGTTAGATTAGTTTGTTTTATTATTTTCTAGTTTCCTTAGTTTAGATTGTTTAGCTCAGATCACTTTCTCTTTGGTTTCCTTACGCGACCTCAGAGCGGCCAACGGAGCCGTTAAACTCGTCAGGGTGGTTCATACCAAACGGCTTGGGTTATTTAGACAACCCCGGACCGGTTCCACTCTTCCAGTTGACGGATGGACTGTTTCGCTCGTCAACACGTTGTTTAAGGATGCCATAAAGTATGTGAGAAGTTGCGATAGTTGTCAGAGAATGGGTAAGTCAGTGCAAGCAGACGGGATGCTCTTACAAACCCAAGTGCTTGTCGAACCCTTTGAAATATGGGCCTTGGATTTTTTGGGGCCAATCTCTCCTTCATCACGTAAAAAGAGGTACATTTTAGTTTGCACTGATTATGTAACTAAGTGGGTAGAAGAAAAATCCCTTCGTTCTGCTAGTGAAGATTCAGTTATAGGTTTTCTTTACGAAAATATTTTTACTCACTTTGGCATTCCAATAGAAATTGTGATAGATAACGGGATACAGTTTACATCTAAATCAATGCAAGCGCTTACTCAACAGTACCAGATAAATCACTATAAATATTATCCCTATCACCCACAAGAAAATGGGCAAGCTGAGTCTAAAAACAAGGTATTGGAAGCAATCCTAACTAAGACAGTCCAACTGCATCACAAAGACTGGGCAGACTGGATTTTGGAAGCGTTGTGGGCTTATAGAACCACATAGAGAAATACCACAGAATTTACTCCATATGAGTTAGTGTACATAAAACATGTTCTTCTACCCATTGAGATTCAAGTGAAAACCTTTATGAAAAATGCACAACTGGGCATAGATTTATCAAATGCATAGAAACAGAAAATATCCCAACTCAACGAGCTAGATGAAATTAGGAAAGATGCAGTTCAAAACAATATTCTGGTACAGGAACAAAGAGCTAGATGGCATGATAAATTCATCAAGAAGAAATTTTTCAAGACCGATGATTGGGTCCTCCTTTTTTATTCTTGGTTTAAGAACTTCAGAGGAAAATTACTACAAGATGGTTTGGGCCTTACGAAATTGAGATTGTCTTAAACAATGGATTAATCATGATAACAATAATTGATGACCAACAACATTCTTCTATGGTCAATGGCCATCGGCTCAGTCTGTATCACAAGCCAATGTCCAAGGATAACTTTGTACAAGATATTTTTCGGCAATCTAAAATGGAGGTACTAGGCAGGGGGTCTCCTTCCCCCTCTCCCACCTCTGATTGAATCTTTTTCTTTCATCTTTCTGAATGTATGTACAGAAGAAAATTATATATATATATATATAACAAAAATAAAATAAAAGAAATAAGAAAAAAATTGTCTAGCCATGAAAATCAGTTTATTGATGTGGTTAGACAAGGACCTGTCTGAAAACCAGCTTGTTGGCGGATTAGCCCAGAATAAAATTTATTGTCCTCAATTGTTAGACCTTGTTACATGTTCTTCAAATCATTTTGTTTGTTCTCGCGTCAGATGATGAGGGATGCATTAAGGCTCTCCTTCTGACAACTTTTTCTCCATCGACTTCAGTACATCGTCTGGGGGATCAAAGTCAGAGATTTGGATGGTACCTAGGGGCTTGCATACATTAATGGAAAGTTCCCTCGCTGAAAGCAATGGGGATTCATTAATGCCTCATGTTTGTTAGATCTTGCAGGATATTCGACATCAACTCATTAATTCATGCCCAGCAAGTTGTACCAGTGGAACCTTGACTCTCATTGTCATCAAAGGTGAACAGTCTCACATTGGTTAATAGCTTTCATCAATGGTTGGTAATCCAATGAATTCCATCCATGTTCGATGGCAGTACATATTTCACATGGATGGATTTTTTCCAGAGGTTTGGGTCGTGGTGAAGACAACTTAGTTATGATCGGGATGACATTTTGCAATAGTCAGTGTGAATAAAAAGGAAGTTGGATACAAGGCAGCTGCAACGATTCAGATTGTCTCAAAAAGAGGGGGTTTTTTACCTTCTTAGTGGGTTTCATGCAAAAAGTGAGACGTGTTCCTTGATACAGAGATTGGGACATGGTATGGATCTGGCTATCCTTCCCATGTTTCTCTTTTGTTTCAGTTATTTCCATCATCACCAGAATGACAGTTTGACATCAACAATTTTATTCTCCTCTTGGTTTTTTATTTCAAATTCCATTATTTCCAATAAGTTAAGAATTCCCTAAGTTTTCAAATATTCTTTGAATCAGTTTCTGTTAAATTTGTACATAATATCTTTCAGCATTACATTTGTAAGTCACAGAGCGAAGCAATACCATGTTTAGAGAATCAATGAAAAAAACAGTGCTCGACAGTATTCCCGCACCCACACAGGAATTGTACTATAGGCACTGGAATACTATGACCACATTTTAAAAGAAACTTTTGCATAAGACAGAGTATGATCTCCTCCTTCAGCCTTGGGCATATACAACATTGACACAACAACATCATCAATATCATCATCATCACTTCCGGTATCCACATGAATTTTGCATCTACAATTAAAATGGGTAATGACTTTCTAAGGTAAGATTGCTTTTAGATTTTGGTTAGTTTATTAGGAACAAAGGATATCATTTTAACAACTTCTCATGCTAACCGAATTTCATTACTTAGCCTTCAAATTTCGGGCATCTATGTATTGTGCGATCATCAAAGCTATATGCGTAGCATAACGATTGGACATCCCTATATTTCTTGTCGTACAAACTGTATCTCTATTTTCCCACATCACCCAACATTTTTCCCACTCATACGCATTATCTCTATTCCATGGATGATTTATTCATGCAAAAAGCTCAAATTCATGCAAAATTCCACTTTCTCCATGACATTAGTGTTGATTTTCTCATAAGGGAAACTGGGAACGTTTGAATGATTCCCATTACGTTTGCATGAGTTTAAATTATTATTCTCGTACCAAGTTGACTCGCCATCATTACCATGAAGGGAATTCATATCACCCCATCACAAATATAAATGGTGCACTACAACAATTCCATATGTGGCTAAAAGTCATTATCTCAATCGTCATTTTTTATGTAGCCAACCTATGCTTAAATCACCACTCTGTTGAGAGATTATCCACATTCACATACCACACCCTCTTCATTCCTCTAAGTGTTCTTCACTTGCCTCGTCCCTTTAAGTGTTCTTTAATTCGACCTTGGTGAAACCTTCATCCAAACCCATATTCCAACATGGTGGTTGACCACCACGAATCTGTATCTCGAAAAGCGCTTGAAGCAATACCTGAGTATCATAAGTGCAAGAAAATGTTTAAGGAAGCAGGTTGGCATCTCTTATTCACCAAATTTCGGGGGTTTAATGACAGGGTTGCGCGTAGAGTTTTAATGGGCTATTGGATAGAGTTGCGGATTTGGAAACATAAGTTACAGAGGAAACCCTGTCCAATGTCACATGCCTCCCCAAGACTGGAGAATATTGGCTCAAGAAATTGACACTTGGCATGGAAATTTGCAACTGGTTTCTTAAGGTAGAATACCAAAATGCGACCTGGTAAAATGGGGTCCCAAGGGCATACATCGTGGATGACTGGCAAGCAACATTAGAAATTTTGTAGAGGTGATTAACATATGAGAAGATATGCCCTCACATACCAGTATCATGTTCGAAATTTACTTCATTTTGAATCCAAAGAACTAATAAATTTCCCCTATTATCTATACAAAAGTCTATAAAATATGTCTAAGATAGTAAGAAGGAATAGTCAAAACCCTCAAAGTATCCTTTACCATCATGGATTAGTTAAAATTTTAGTAGAATCTGAGCTCCATAAAAGAAATAAATCATGGGATCAGTTCTTAGGTGAGAATGCATTTATAGACCAGATACTTGTGGAAGTGGAAGAGGAACCAAGAAATTTGGGTAAAAAACAAAAAAATGAAAGAATACATGTGGAAATGGAAGAGGAACCGAGAAATTTGGGTAAAAAATAGAAAAAGGAAAGAGCTAAGAATGGTAAGTCAAAAAAGAAGGCTATGATTGTCAAGCCATTGTTTGATATCCCTCCAGTTCATAGGGTCACCTGTGATATGGAAAAGCAAGCAACCATGAATATTGTTGTGCCAAACAGGGGACGCATGACAAAAATAAGGATGGAATAGCCCCCATGTACCCATAGGAAGCAAAAAATGAGGATTTGATTCTTGTTGATGATGAGGACACCTTTCCCATCACACAACTTTTCGTAGTTTCAAAGCGCCCAAAACCCATGGAACAATATCAGCAATATATAGAATTTGCAGGCCATAATGACCAACAAATGAATGATCTTGTCGAACCATACACACTAGTAGAACCATGAGCACAATTGTCCACCCCCGCAGGTGAAAGGGGGTGTAATGATGGAATGTTAAAATATGTACATCAGACTACATAAAAGAGACGGAAGCCTCGGACTCCAAAAACTCCCAGCATAGTTGTTCCTGGATCTTCTAAGAAAGGATTTGAAGATTGAGAGGGTTCAAATGTATTGATGGATGAGTCTTTTATTTAAAATCCTCTGGAGAGGAAACTCAGGAAGAGAAGAAGGAAAGTTAAAAAGTTGGAACAGGAATTCCTGGAGTTATCTGTCCTAAACAAGTGTATTGAAAGGAAAAATTTGTTGATACTCAAAGGGGGGTGAATCAGTATCAAGTAAAATTTAAAACATTTTTCAACTTATACTTAAACCATTCAATTATATTCAATGAGAAATGAACAATAGTATAAGAGTTACACCAATACACCACAATACACCATGCATAATATATGAGAAATAATCAATCGTTATTGTTCAAGGGAAGTAATGACTTCCAAAGGTAGCTACAGCTTCCAAATGTAAAGGGAGGGATAAACCTCCAAGAGGAAGATACAATCTTCCAATATCAAGAGATATTTTAACTCTCCATCCTTTCCCCTTCCTTCCACCCAAGAATATATGAGAGATAATAAAACTTTACATTAAATCATCACCATCAACCAACCATCACATAGAACCTAATAATGCTTCCTGAGACTTCTTAAATTTATGAAATTATTCAATTCTTGGAATACTTTGATCATGTAGATAGTATTATTCAATGTATTCTATGAAACTTCTTCAAGTTTCACTCCTTGAATCCTCCCCAAAAACAAGTTATAGAGAGAATGGTAGACCTTGTTCAATTCTAGTTTATTCAGAAGACCCAACTTGTACATAATTCCCCATGCTCAATATTTAACATCAAATTCTGAAACTCACACACAAGAAACTACAGTCCGTACTATTTCCAATGCAATTTCTCCCACTTCATTTGGATTCTCTATGAAGACGTTATGACTGTTTTACCCGAAACACATGTTTATTAACTAGCTTAGAACACATCACCAAAAGACTTCATCCTCCCTTGAAATCTGGCCGTCTTTACTTATGATTTCCTCTTAAATTTGACTTGTGTATCAAATTAATGTATAATGATATTTATTTATACCATTTATGTCACTTCCTTTTAACATTAGGTCCGACCTAACACTTTCTTATTTTGTAATTCTTTTCTTTAATTATCTTCGGGGCCTACATGTACTTCCTTCTTCAATTCACTTTGTCATCTTCAAAACTTCATTTCTCCTCAACCATGAGGATCCATGTGACGTGCCACATACCACTAGAAACAAAATGATGTATACTATCCATCCATGGGTGTTGTATATGCATGTGCATTTTCCTTCATGTCCAAATACCTTCATCAATCTTGCAGTCCAAAACCCATGACTAGGGTTGACATCAATGACAACAACCAATCTTCCCACAATCTCCCCCTTTTTCATTGATGGAAACACTCATGCTCCCCCTATCATCACGATCCCAATTTCTCTCCCCCTTTGACATCAATGGAAAAGGGAAGGGCTTTCTCCCCCTAAGTTTAATGGAAAAAGGTAACTCTCTTCTTTGGGGCTGCTCCCCCTGAACATGTGGCACTCAATAATACTTCATCCTTATTTTTGGTCTTTGGGACTTTTTCTTTCTTTGAATCCTTTTGTGTGGCTTCTTTATTGTCTCTCTTCTTCATGTCTAGGATGTATATGTTGTTTTGTCTTCTTGTTGCAGTTGCAACCAATCTTCCTGAGTTATTTTCATTGATTTTACATTTTCACGATTCAAACGTAAGAATGTATCCTTGATCACACATTTTACTAACACTGAGTAGATTATGCTTCAAGTATTCAACCAATAGGACATTATTTTCTTTTACATTTTTTCTTCCAAGCTCTACCACACCTTCTCCAAGTATTTTGGCAGATGATTCATCTCCAAATGCAACATTGCCACCCTTTCTCTTCAAGCTGATGAATTTGTCTTGATCCCCGGTCTTGTGTGAAGAACATCCATCGTCTATGTTCCATTGATATTCTTCTTTACATTCTTCAGCAGTTAATGTTATTCGACAATCTTGATTGTTTGGAATCTCTTTCCTTCTCCATATTGTGGTTGGCATAGGGACATCTTCATTCATATATCTACAATATTGTTCTTTGTGACCAATATAATTACATTTATAGCATACAATATTTTTTTCCATGGGGAAAATGAATTATAACTTTTGTTGACAAATCCACGATTATTTCCATATCTTCTATTTACACCATTCATGTTTCTTGCATATTTGTTCCTTTCATTGATTCTGCAATTAATTGCTTTGTGTCCAAAAAATTTTCAAGTATAACAATGACCAAGAAAGAAATTTTGATACCTTGGAGTAAGTGGCCTTATTGGTGATGTAGTCCATCTGGGTTCATGATATACTCTTCTGTAGTTTCCTTCATAATGATTGAAGCTTCTTTGATTCCTAAAGGTAGGAGGTCTTCTTGGATATTCATCTCTTTTGTAATCATTCCTTCTTTCTAGTATCCTGGTCCACTTCTCATCAACTGTCTGTGTAGCTCTTTCTTCAACCTTCTTGTTGGTATTTGCATCTTCTTTGTATGAAGTTTCACCCATGCATCCAATAT
Source organism: Picea engelmannii (assembly GCA_009831015.1). Taxonomy (NCBI): domain Eukaryota; kingdom Viridiplantae; phylum Streptophyta; class Pinopsida; order Pinales; family Pinaceae; genus Picea; species Picea engelmannii. The sequence continues at coordinate 295,519 of ML780082.1, read as the reverse complement.
GTGTTAAGTCTTTTGTAACTTGAGAGTTTCTTAAGATCTTCCTCAATGAGACAACTTCTTGTTCAAGTTTCTCACAATCTTCTTCTTTCTTCATCATTTGGACCTTCTTTACTTCTCCTATTCTTCTTGCTTCTTCGAGTAGAGTTTTCAAGGAAATGGTTTCTTCTCTTAGTTTCTCAAAGTCTTCTAATTTTTTCTTCAAGCTTACAATTGTCTTTTCATAACTACCCAATTCACTTCTTAGTTTTCTACGCGTGTCTTTGAGCTTGCTATTTTCAATCTCAACATGCTTCAATTTTTTAAGATTCTCATCTTCTTGTTGAATCATTTCTGCTTCATGATTTTCTTATTCTTCATTGTACTTTTCTTCTTTAGTGTCATCTCTTTCATTCCTTGGATGAGGGCATTCAAATTCAACATGTCCTACTCCTTCACAATTAAAACAAAAGAACTGACCTCGATTTTTTTCTTTGAAATCTAAGATGTTGTAATTTGCTTCAACTTCTTCTTCTTCTTCTTCTGCTTCCTCCCTTGCATAAAGGTCTTGTATTTTGTCCCAAAACTCTTTTTCTGATGCACATGATTCCACCTTGGATTTCACTGAATCTATCAATCCATCCAGGATGGTATCTATTGCCAATTTGTTGTTCCTTTTTTCTTCCTTTTGAGCTGCAGTCTTCTGTTTCTTCAAAGCATTGTATCCTGAAGCAATTGAGAACCAAACATATACCCCAAGAGCTTTCAAGTAAGTTTCCATTCTATTACTCCAGTATTCAAAATTGATTCCATCAAATGGTGTAATCCCATTCAGAATGTTATCTTCCATTTTTGCATAGGATCTTATTTCCAGTGGTTAAACTGTACTGAAGGCAACCTGCTCTGATACCAATTGTTGATATTGAGAGGGGGGTGAATCAGTATCAAGTACAATTTAAAACATTTTTCAACTTATATTAAACCATTCAATTATATCCAATGAGAAATGAACAATAGTATAAGAGTTACACCAATACACCACAATACACCATGCACAATATATTAGAAATAATCAATAGTTATTGTTCAAGGGAAGTAATGACTTCCAAATGTAAAGGGAGGGATAAACCTCCAAGAAAAAGATACAATCCTCCAATATCAAGAGAAATTTGAACTCTCCATCCTTGCCCCTTCCTTCCACCCAAGAATATATGAGAGATAATAAAACTTTACATTAAATCATCACCATCAACCAACCATCACATAGAACCTGATAATGCTTCCTGAGACTTCTTCAATTTATGAAATTATTCAATTCTTGGAATACTCTAATCTTGTATATAATATTACTCAATGTATTCTCTAAAACTTCTCCAAGTTTCACTCCTTGAATCCTCCCCAAAAAGAAGTTATAGAGAGAATGGTAGACCTTGTTCAATTTTGGTTTATTCAGGAAACTGAACTTGTATAGAATGCCCCGCGCTTAATATTTAACATTAGATTCTAAAACTCACACACAAGAAACTAAAGTCTGTACTATTTCCAATGCAATTTTTCCCACTTCATTTGGATTCTCTATGAAGAAGTTATGATTGTTTTACTCGGAACACCTATTTATTGACTATCTTCGAACACATCACCAAAATACTTCATCCTCCCTTGAAATTCGGCCTTCTTTACTTCTGATTTCCTCTAAAATTTGACTTGTGTATTAAATGAATGTATAATGATATGTATTTATACCATTTATGTCACTTCCTTTTAACATTAGGGCTGACCTGACACTTTCTTATTTTGTAATTCTTTTCTTTAATTATCTTCATGGCCTACATGTACTTCCTTCTTCAATTCACTTTGTCATCTTCAAAAATTCATTTCTCCTCAACCATGAGGATCCATGTGACGTGCCACATACCACCAGAAAAACATGATGTATACTATCCATCCATGGGTGTTTTATCTGCATGTGCATTGTCCTTCATGTCTAAATACCTTCATCAATCTTGCGCTCCAAAACCCATGACTAGGGTTGACATCAATGACAACAACCAATATTCCAACAAAATCAACAATTAAAAGGGAAGAGCAAGAAATTTCAGGAGGAGATTGAGAAACTTCAATAAAAAACTAAGAAAATCAACAAGAAGATGCATAAAATACTTCAGCCAAAGAAACCAAGGACGAGTGGTAGGTTGGAAAATAAAAACTCATGCCTTAACATATTGATAAACGCAGCAGGACTCTCTTAGTGGTTGAAGAGAGTATGTATTTCAATTTTGAATAGTTTTGTGATATCTTTTCATGAGGACATGAAAATGATCAGGTGTGGGGGTAATGTTGAGCTCCCATTTTTTCACTCACCATACACTTCTTTCGGCCATTTATTCCCCACCTAGGCATTGAAATCCAACTCATTGTCTCATACTTTTACCCTTTTTCCTGCCTAAGATCTTGATTTTAGCATGAGGTAAAAGTTGTTTATTTTGATATTTTCTGAGTTCTTAATGAATTAATTAAGATCTTTTGGATATATTTTACCAATGATAAAAGTATTCTCACATTTTTACTATAACATATCTTCCCGCACTATTCCTGGCATTTCAGTACCAGCGCATCCATTCTAGTACCTGAGGTTGTGGCTTCTCCTATCTGCGCGTGCCCATAATGGATTTGGTGATATGGGTGTTGTTTGTGTGACCATCGAGATGGATGTTGACCATTTCATTTGCACCCAACATCCCTCTGCATTACACGAAAATTCAAGACAACCCATAGACATGTCTTCCAGCGCAACACCAGATCGGGGTCGGAACTAAGAGCAGTAACGATATCTAGTTTGTTAGATCGATTTCGTAAGATTGTAACCCTGGATAAAGGAAATCGTGGTCAGTAAGATCCTTCAATTTTGATAGTAATTTTTACCCCTTAGTCCATGAGAACAGGGGAAGATGATGTAATCGTATAAATGCTCAGAAATTGATATATACATGGATTTGCTCTATGTACAGGATGATATACTCTTTGCTAAATATAATAGAAATTTGTGTTACTTATTTTTGTTCTCCATACTGTGATGAATATGTTGTAAGTTGGTTAAAGATTTCCATTTAATATCAATTAGGATTTGTTTTATTTTGTTTGTACATTTGTGAGCTACTGAATTGTTTCCACTCACTACTTGGGAAGGCGTGGGCCCACCTCCCCTGGTAAGTTGAGTTATTTGTATATTAATTGTTCTCTATTTGTTGTACCTGTGTTCATGGATAGATTTGTGTGGAGTGGTTTCTAAACTATAGGCTTTATTTAAGTTCCGTGTACTCATTACTCAATGTGGATTTCCATGTGTTATAAACCGAACTTTCCTTATTACAATGGAAGGCTTTCATATAGGCATATAGATGTGTGAATGAATGTTAATATTTGCATCTTAATGAAGTATACCTCCTTCTTGTACAAGCTTGAAATCCAAACACGTTCCAGGATTTATTGGTAGCTTACACAACCACGAATCTCTGATATAAATACCTCACACACTTTTTAATAAAGCTAAATCTCATATGAACTAATGACTAAACTAAACTAAGATACTAAAATTACCCACTGTGTGTGTCAACTTAGAGTTGTATTTAAAGTGTTGACTCTTGTTAATAAAGACTTGTTTATGAGCAAAGTCAAACATCCGGAATGCAAGGCATGATCATATTGTAACTTCCATCTACTTAAGGGGCTAACTCTTTTTCTTATCTTAAATAAGAAGGATTAATATCAAGCATTGATAGAATCTTTGTGATGACCTAGTCACATATCAGGAAACTTTAAATACCCTTTGATTGTTGGGAGAATGGATTGTATTCACTAGGGATTCAGTTGATATCTCCATACTCTGACTTTGTGGTATTAAGGGCATAGGTCTTCAAGTTATTAATAGGAGCCTATAACATCCCGCTCTGGCGCATTGACAAAACTTATTCTTTGAGGACACTTGCTCGCAAGTGATCTGGATTTTTATGATGATGAACCAATTAACCTTGATGATGATGCGTCATGATTGATGACAGGATGTTTTACTATTGCTATATACAGGTGCTATTGACTCAGT
>ML780082.1:264758-290140 GCA_009831015.1 Picea engelmannii | reverse complement strand
TTAATTTTGGAGAACTAGAGGCATGTGTGACACTTGGACGGTGGAGACTGTTAGAGGGTTAGTCATTAAAAATTAATTAATTAATGATTTATGAATTAGGTCAGTCTCAAAATTCTATAAAAGGAGGGGAAAGGAAGGAAGAAAGGGGGGGTACGGTTAGCGTAATGTTACGCTACCGAGTTGTGGCTTGACGGGTTGCTTGTGAGGAGTTGGGTATATCTCAGCTGTGTTTGGAGTGGTAGCTCAGCCGTGGAGGCGAGCTGAGACGCTATTATATCTTTGGTTCTTGTGTGGCCCCTTTGCAGCTCGGGGGGCTAAGGGGGAAGCAGAGTACCCCTAGCATTTGGTTGGGAGGTACCGGTGAGCTTTCTTTGGTCGGCAAGCAGAAGCGGCACGGAGCGAGGGAAGCGGCACAGCGCGAGGGACGTCTCCGAAGCGGGCGAGTGGCAACAGTATGATTTAAACTGGTGAAGTATAATGCATTTTACTTTCGGTAATTTAATGTTATTGATGTTGAAATTGTGGAATTGTTATGGCATTTGTATATTCGTCAATTTCGTTTCTGCAAGTTTGTGTGAGTTGTTCTGGAAATTGTTGAAATTTTTACCGCCATTTTGGCCATGAGAAGAATATAGTTTGTTGGGCGTTTTGGGAACGCATTGTAGATAGGAGGTCGTTACAGAGCCTGTCTCTGTGATTTGAGTTGACTTCTTGCTGAGTGTGGTGTGACCTATAGAGGTGTTTTAGTGAAAGTAAGATGATATTTCAGGGGACAAGAGTTTAGTTTCAATCGAGTACAAATTGTGTGTTTACATTCCTTACTGATAGTTGTAAGTCTTCTTTACAGAGTATTGCTATCTTGTTGCTTCACCCACCAATTGAAGTGTCAAGCTTTGTGGCAAGGCTCGTTTAGGGTCATTCCCCTGCACATCGATTTATTATCTTTGGGTAAGAATGCAGTAGCACCATAGGGTTTGTCCTGCTTGTAGTGAAGTAAAAATTTTAGGTTAAAGGTAGGTTAGACACTAGGAATTACTCTCAATATGTTTAGTCTTATTATCGATCAGTAACATGATTATATGAAGACTTGAGTGGATTCATATTGTTGACTGATATACACACCTTCCTGGGTAGTTTCTATTTTGTTTCTTTTTTCTTTATTGTACTGCTAAAAGGTTGATTTCTTTTCACACATAGAATTGGATTTAGACAGTTGATTTCTTGGTTTGGTTATTAATTAGTTGTGTGGAGTAGTGGTTTCTTTGTGCCAAAATGTTGAGCCAATTAATTGTTGTAATAAAGTCTCGCATAAGTGTCAACCAGGTTCGTAAACTGATGAACTACAGGCATAGTATGTTCAGGAAAAGGCCATAAGTGTATCCTACTTTGTCTTTCAAGGAACAAGAAATCTAGGTGACCTACCAATCGTTCATAAAAATAAAAATCAACCACTACTCCACATAGATAATTAATAACCAAACCAAGAAATCAACTGTCTAAATCCTATTCTATCTGTGAAAAGCAATCAACCTTTTAGCAGTACAGTAAAGAAACAAGAAACTAATAAAAACATAATAGAAACTACCTAGGCAAGTGTCTATATCAGTCAATAGTATGAATCCACTCAAGTCTTCATATAATCATGTTACTAATCTATAATAAGACTAACTAGCTTGAGAGTAATTCCTAGTGTCTAACCTACCTTTAACCTAAAATGTTTTCACTACAAGCAGGACAAACTCTATGGTGCTATTGCATTCTTACCAATGGAAAATAATTCAGCGTGCAGGGGAATGACTCTAAATGAGCCTTGCCACAAATATTGACACTTCAACTGGTGGGTGAAGCATTGAGATAACAATACTCTATAAAGAATACTTACAACTATCAGTAAGGAATGTAAACACACAATTTTCACTCGATTGAAGATAAACTCGTGTCCCCTGAAATATCATCTTACTTTCACTAAAAAACCTCTAGAGGTCACACCTCACTCAGCAAGAAGGCCACTCAAATCACAGAGACATGCTCCTATTAATAACTTGAAGACCTATGCCCTTAATACCACAGAGTCAGAGTATGTAGATATCAATTGAATCCCTTGTTAATACTATCCATTCTCCCATCAGTCAAAGGGTATTTAAAGTTTCATGATATGTGACCAGGTCATCACAAAGCTTCTATCAATGCTTGATATTAATCCTTCTTATTTAAGATAATCAAAAGATTCATCTCCTTAAGCAGATGGAAGTTACAATATGATTGTGCCTTACATTTCATATATTTGGCTTGGCTCATAAACAATTCTTTATTAACCAGAGTCGACACTTTAAATACAACTCCAAGTTGACACACACACAGTGGGTAATTTTAGTATCTTATTTCAGTTTAGTCGTTGGTTCATATGAGCTTTAGCTTTATTAACAAGTGTGTGAGGTATTTAGATCAAACATTTGTGGTTGTGTAAGCTACAAATAAATCCTGGAACGTGTTTGGATTTCAAGCTTGTACAAGAAGGAGGTATACTTCAGCAAGATGCAAATATTAACATTCATTCACACATCTATTTTTATATATGAAAGCCTTCCATTGTATTAAGGGTAGTTCAATTTATAACACATGGAAATCCACAGTCAGTAATGAGTACACAGAACTTTAAATAAAACCTATAGTTTAGAAACCACTCCACACAAATCTATACATGAACACAGCTACAACAAATAGAGAACAATTAATATACAAATAACTCAACTTACCAATGGAGGTGGGCCCACTCCTTCCCAAGTAGTGAGTGGAAATGATTCAATAGCTCACAAATGTACAAACAAAATAAAACAAATCCTAATTGATATTAAATGGAAATCTTTAACCAAATTACAGCATATTCATCACAGTATGGAGAACAAAAATAAGTAACATGGATTTCTATTATATTTAGCAAAGAGTATATCAGCCTGTACATAGAGAAAATCCATCTATACATCAAGTTCTGAGCATTTATAATATTACATCGTCTTCCCCTGTTCTCGTGGATTAAGGGGTAAAAATGACTATCAAAACTGAAGGATCGTGCTGACCACGAAATCCTTTATACAAGGTTACAATATTAGGAAATCGATCTAACAAACTAGATATTGTTACTGCTCTTAGTTCTGAACCTGATCTGGTGTTGCACTGGAAGACATGCCTATGGGTTGTCTTGAATTTCGTGTAATGCAGAGGGATGTTGGGCACAAATGAAACAATCAACAAAAATCTCAATGGTCACACGAACAATACCCATGTCACCAAATCCATTCTGGGCACGCGCGGATAGGAGAAGCCACAACCTCGGGTACCAGAATGCCTACGTTGGTACTGAAATGTTAGGAATAGTGCGGGAACAACTGTTACAGTAAAAAGGTGAGTATACTTTTATCATTGGTAAAATATAGGCAAAAATCCTAATTAATTCATTAAGAACTCATAAAATATCAAAATAAACAACTTTTACCTGATGCTAAAATCAAGATCTTAGGCAGGAAAAAAGGGTAAAAGTAGGAGACAATGAGTTGGATTTCAATGCCTAGGTGGAGAATAAATGGCCAAAATAAGTGTATGGTGAGCGAAAAAATGGGAGCTCAACAAGCACATAATGTTGACAATGATTGTCCAGGTATTTGTTTACATTAATTTTTCGAATGTAAATTTTTCATTTTTCTCTTTTTTTTGCATAATATCTTTTATTTATTTATTTACGTATATATACATATCATGGTAGTAATTATGTGTAATTTCAAACAATTAGGTAAGTACCAAGTTAAAGATATGAATGTGTATATTGATCCTCTTATCGACGAGCTACTAAAGTTATGGGAGGGAATCACTATGTATGACATTTGTAAACCAATTGGGCAGAAGAGATTCCAATGTCGTGGAACACTTTTATGGAAAATTCATGATGCTCGGGACTAACACATTTTTGTGGTATGTAACGTTCCATATTTCACGCTTGAATGGCATATAATTAATTGAATATATCATGCATGTTGTTTAAATAATCCTTTCATATATTAATAATTCACAATAATCCATCTATTGTGGGTCTTCAAACAAAGGGTAAATTTGCATGTCCAGTTTGTGGTCCTAAGATGAAATCTCGTTGGTCAAAAAGTTTAGGAAAGGAGGTGTTTGATGAGTATAGACACTTCCTCTCTAAGAACCATAAGTATTGTACTACTGAAAAAGATATTTTCAATGGGAAACAAGAGACTGGACTAAAACCACAAAGAATGACACCTCGCCTATGGAAGTTGGCATATGAAATAATTAATCCTTGAGGTATGCATTTTTTTAATGTATCGTAAATGGAATCATGTTTTGAAATTTTATTTTAATTATTAAAATTATTTTACCGCATTTGATAAAGTGTTCTGATTTTTTTTATGCTTCATCAATGTTGTCGTCATGAAGGTAGTAATAATGCGCTTCCACGAGGAATGAAGTTTTATCCCACTCAATTCATGAGGTTGCCTTACTATGAGGAGCTAAAAACAGTTCATTTGTTTGATACAATGCATATCGGGAAGAATGTGACAGAAACATTATGGTGAATCATAGATGGAAGGAGGGATAAAGAAAAAATTGTCAAAATTTGTAATGACATTCAGGAAGCCAATCATGCAATACAAAGTGTGATCCGATCAAATGGTGATGGAGACCAAAATAACCTTCCATGGTTATTGACAGAGCAACAAAGCAATGGTGTAAAAGAGGTCATTCAAAGAATTAAATTTCCCACAAGTTTTTGTTCAAACATAAATAATATCTTAATGAAGAAAGGTGAATTTGGTGGGGTTAAAACACATGATTGGCATACCTTCATTAAGGTAATTAATAATTTTATTGTTCATATTTATATATTGGTCATATTCATTTTTTTAGATTTTTATTTTTTTTGTCTAGTTTTGAAACAAGTAACTATTCATTTTTATTGTTACAGTATGTTCTACCTCTATCTCTCCCAAACGAATTTGAAAACAACATCAAACAAGTTATATATGATCTTGGAAAATACATGAGGTAAGTAGCTGCAATATATATGCAAAAGAAAAATTAATTTTTTTGTTGTACTTAATGACATGTGTTTTACTTGTAATGTAACATGTATTATGTTATGTTGAAACATGTTATTTTCTTGCGTCATGATTTGTAGATGGTTGTCATTGAAATAAATCCATGAAGATGATATAAAGTATTGGAAGAGAGAAATTTCTCAGCTAATGTGTGAAATGCATAAGTATCTACCTCCAACATTTTTCAATGCACAACAACACTACCTCATACACCAAGTTGAGGAGATTGAAAGGTGTGGACCTGTACACACAAGATCAATGTGGATGGTGGAGAGGCACTTGAAATCATTGAAGGATTCGGTTAGACAAAGAGCATGTCTAGAGGGTTCTATGGTGGAAGGATATATGGTATATGAATCCATGGTGTATATTAGTCAGTATCTTCCTAAATTTGCAGCGCAAGCTATGCATGCAGTGGATTGCATTTGGGATGTGAACTCCATCAAAAAATTTGAAGGGGAGCATCTGTTGGGGAAAGGTACATGAAGAAAGTGAGAGGTAATTGAATTGTGGATATTTGCAATAAATATAAATTTTCATTTTTTTGTGCATATGATCATACTCATTTAATATTTACTCTTTCATCATTTATTAATATTTACCATGGTTATAACTAATATTTAATATTGGTGAATTATGATTTTTTGATCGGTCAATTGCTCAAGATTGGGATGCACTACATTTATACATTGCAAACAATATTGATTGGATGAAGGTATGGATTGATAGATGTAAACAATGTCATGGCGGTAGGTTATCATGGAAAGAATTGTTTGAATTTGTTAGAAAAGCTCGTCGTAATGGAGATTATGATGTTACGCAAAGAGAAATAGATTTAGCATATTGTTTGAAAGATGGAAAGGAAAGCAAATCCACCCATTTTATTCAGTTATTTTATATTATATTAATGTGACTATAGGTGTCTTTCTTTCATATTATACTTTCCAAGTTACATAAATTTGTTTATTATTAATTGTCAATGTTTGTTTTACATGTCTGACATATTGCAGTTGAAACACCACAAGGCTATGTGGTGCAATGGTCATAAATTTTGCATCAAACAGTTGGATGAAACCAGGAAAACTTATGATAGTGGGATAACTACAGTATTCCAGGTTACTAATGTTTCCTCTAGGAGTGATAGACGTCTTTGAGAATCTGAAAATAGATACTATGAGTTTTTGAATGATACAATTGAGTGTGACTTTAATTCCTTCAAATTAGTTTTGTTCGATGTCAAATGGTATAGGTTACGGATACATGAACAAGATGAGGAAATAATTTTTATTGAACATGCCAACGGATTACTGATGATTAAAACAATAGTTTTTGAAAAAGCAAATGACCGCTATGTTTTTCCAAGTCAATGTGAACAAGTCTTTTACTCAAATGTTCCAAGTAAGAGGGATTTGGTCATTTGTTGTTAGATATGATCCAAGAGGAAGGACAGTAAACCATATTGTAGATGAAGAAGATGATGTAGATCTAGATCATGAAGAATATGGGTCGACAGATGAAGAATACGGAGAAGATGAGGCGTAGGAGACAATGCACCAGTTCTTGATGATGATATCGATGAATATATGCTCAAAAATGACATTGATGATGATGATGATATCATCAATCCTTTCAACTTTTTTTTTGAACCAGATGTTGATACAGATGTGGATTTGACTGATCAAGAAGAAGATACATAAGAAGGATGATACAAATGTTGTGTTGGATGAGGTACATAACTAGATATTTTAATGTGTATGAATTATTCTCTTTAAATAATTTTTTATGTGGGTTAATTACATGTTTTTAAGTTTTATTTCATTTTTGTTTTGGTAGTTTCTATGCATGATTACTATGTTTATTTTGTTTATTTTCTATTTTATAGATTGGGTATTGGGGAATTGAGAGTGATGTGAGGGGGGGAGGGACCATATGAGCTTCCACCTTCATGTGGTTGGCCTTGTTTAGTAGAAAATAAATTATTCTCGAAACGAAAAGAAGTTCATTCATTCATCTTTATACTCAAATATCACTCACGGACCCACTCTATATATCGACCCATATCATACTTGTTTCGTTTTAATTTTCTCGGTCAAATTTTTAAGGAAAAAGATATTAAAAGACATTGTACTAGGGATAGAGTACATGATGGGAAACAATGACTTGTGAATGGGGACAACGTTGAATTTTTTTCAAAATGTTTTTGTATGCACCAAGATTTTACATGGATAGATTGTTCACATGCTTTGACAATATGAGAGGGTTTCCAAAATCAAATATGACTCACACACCCACTCTCTATATTCATCGTTTTTGTCTTTCAAAACCAACACCATGCCAATTAGGCCCATGATTTTGGTTGTGGCAAGAAGAAGGCGATATATGAGATTTTGTATTTAAATAATGATTTTGTACTAATATTATTTATGGATAAAAAGAGTACTTATATGAGAGAAAAAAAAAGAAGACATAAAATAACTTGAAGCTTGTGTGATTAATCAATTACTTCTTTATCGACTTTATTGCATGCCCTTGTAGTACTAGATGCAGGTGCGTGCATCTCGATCGTATTTTAAAGGAAACAACAAAAAGACAGTGTACTAGGGCTAGAGTACATGATGGGAAACAATAACCTGTGAATGGGGCCAAAGTTGAAATTATTTCAAAATGTTTATATATGAACTAAAATTTGACATGGATAGAATATTTGCATGCCTTGACGATATGGGAGGGTTTCCAAATTCAAATATCACTCACACACCCACTCTATATATCAACCCATCTTGTCCTCGTTTCATTTTAATTTTCTCGGTCGAATTTTAAAAGAAAAATATATTAAAAGACATTGTACTAGGGATAGAGTACATGATGGGCAACGGTGACATGTGAATGGGGCCAACATTGAATTTTTTTCAAAATGTTTTTGTATGCACCGAGATTTTACATGGATAGACTGTTCACATGCCTTGACGATAAGTGAGGGTTTCCCGACTCAAAGATCACTCACACACCCACTCTTTATATTCATCATTTGTGCCGTTCAAAACCAACACCATGCCAATTAGGCCCATGATTTTGGTTGTGGCAAGAAGAAGGCTATAGATGAGATTTTGTATTTAAATAATAATTTCATACTAATATTCTTTATGGAGAAAAAGAGTACTTGGATGAGAGAAACAAAAATACATAAAATAACTTGAAGATTGTGTAATTAATCAAGTACTTATTTATCGACGTTATTGCATGCCCTTGCAGTATTAGATATGGGGATGTGAATCTCGATCGTATTTGAAAGGAAATAGCTAAAATACATTTTACTATGGCTAGAGTACATGATGGGAAACAATAACCTGTTAATGGGGCCAATATTGAAATTATTTCAAAATGTTTATGTATGCACTCAAATTTTTCATGGATAGATTGTTTGCATGCCTTGACAATATGGAAGGGTTTCCAGACTCAAATATTACTCACACACCCACTCTATATATCGACCCATCTTGTCCTCATTTCATTTTAATTTTCTCGGTCGAATTTTAAAGGAAAAAACTATTAAAATACATTGTACTAGGGATAGAGTACATGATGGGTAGCAGTGACCTGTGAATGGGGCCAACGTTGAATGTTTTTCAAAAAAAAATTGTATGCACTCATATTTGACATGGATAGACTATTCACATGCCTTGACGATATGGGAGGGTTTTCAGAGTCAAATATCACTCCCACACCCACTCTTTATATTCATCGTATGTGTCATTCAAAACCAACACCATGTCAATTAGGCCTATAATTTTGGTTGTGGAAAGAAGAAGGCGATAGATGAGATTTCGTATTTAAATAATGATTTCGTAATAATATTCTTTATGGAGAAAAAGAGTACTTAAATGAGAGAAAAAAACAAGAACATAAAATAACTTGAAGCTTGTGCGATTAATCAAGTACTCATTTATTGACGCTATTGCATGTCGTTGCAGTACTAGATGAGGGGACGTGCATCTCGGTCATATTTTAAAGGAAACAGCTAAATTACATTGTACTAGGGCTAGAGTACATGATGGGAAATAGTAACATGTCAATGCGTCCAATGTTGAAATTATTTCAAAATGTTTTTGTATGCACTAAAATTTGACATGGATAGACTGTTTGCATGCCTTGACGATATGGAAGGGTTTCTAGACTCAAATATTACTCACACACTCACTCTATATATTGACCCATCTCATCCTCTCTCTTTTTTAATTTTCTTGGTCGAATTTTAAAGGAAAAAGCTATTAAAAGACATTGTACTAGGGATAGAGTACATGATGGGCAACAGTGAGTTGTGAATGGGGCCAACATTGAAATTTTTCCAAAATGTGTTTGTATGCACCGACATTTGACATGGATAGACTGTTCACATGCCTTGATGATATGGGAGGGTTTCTAGACTCAAAGGTCACTCACACACACACTCTTTATATTCATCGTCTGTGTCGTTCAAAACCAACACCATGTCAATTAGGCCCATGATTTTGGTTGTGGAAAGAAGAAGGTGATAGATGAGATTTCATATTTAAATAAGGAATTTGTACTAATATTATTTATGGATCAAAAGAGTACTTAGATGAGAGAAAAAAAAAAAAAAAAAAAAACATAAAATAACTTGAAGTTTGTGTGATTAATCAAGTACTTCTTTATTGACTTTATTGCATGCCCTCATAGTACTAGATGCGCGGACATGCATCTCGGTCGTATTTTAAAGGAAACAAATAAAAGATATTGTACTAGGGCTAGAGTACATGATGGGAAACAGTAACCTATGAATGGGGCCAACGTTGAAATTCCTTTAAAATGTTTATGTATGCACTAAAATTTGGCATGGATAGATTGTTTGCATGCCTTGACAATATGGAAGGGTTTCCAGACTCAAATATTACTCACACACCCACTCTATATATCGACCCATCTCGTGATCGTTTCATTTTAATTTTCTTTGTCGAATTTTAAAGGAAAAAAATATTAAAATGCATTGTACTAGGGCTAGAGTACATGATGGGAAACAGTGACCTGTGAATGGGGCCAACGTTGTATTTTTTCAAAATGTTTCTATATGCACCAAAATTTGACATGGATAGACTGTTTGTATGCCTTGACAATATGGGAGGGTTTCTAGACTCAAATATCACTCACACACCCACTCTTTATATTCATCGTCCATGTCGTTCAAAACCAACATCATGCCAATTAGGCCCATGAATTTGGTCGTGGAGAGAAGAAGGAAATAGATGATATTTCGTATTTAAATAATGATTTCCTAATAATATTCTCTATGGAGCAAAAGAGTACTTAGATGAGAGCAAAAAAATAAGACAAGAAATAATTGATATTGAAGCTTTTGCAATTAATCAAGTACTTCTTTATCGACATTATTGCATTCCCTTTCAGTACTATATGTGGGGATGTCACGTGTCTCAATCGTATTTTAAAGGAAATAGTTAAAATATATTGTACTAGGGATAGAGTAAATGATGGGCAACAGTAAACTATGAATGGGGCCAATTTTGAAATTATTTCAAAATGTTTTTGTATCCACTAAAATTTGACATGGATAGAATGTTTGCATGCCTTGACGATATGGAAGGGTTTCCAGACTCAAATATTACTCACACACCAAATCTATATATTGACCCATCTCGTCCTTGTTTCGTTTTAATTTTCTCAGTCAAATTTTAAAGGAAACGACTATTAAAAGACACTGTATTAGGGCTAAAGTACATGATGGGAAACAGTAACCTTTGAATGGGGCCAACGTTCAAATTTTTTCAAACTTTTTATGTATGCACAAAAAATTGACATGGATAGACTGTTTGTCTGCTTTAGGAGCCTCGTCTTATGTTATTTCCTTGTCTTCTTGGTGGAACTTTATATCTCTTTCTATCATTCCACCAATGATGGAGTTGTCAGTCTTTGATGGTAGACCATATGAATCACTAAGAATTTTTCTTAATTCCCCCAATTGAGTGGTGTAGTAACATTGTTTTAATTGATGTGGTGGTTTTGAAAACACCAGCAAAATCCAGCTTGTTCTATAGGCACAATTGTATGTACACTGTGAAAGTTGTAATTCCTTACTCTTTTTGTGATGTGATTTCCGCATGAAGGATTCATTGTCACCATAAATGAATGCTCATATTATGATCCACAACCATATTTGACCGAAGATAATGTATCACCTTTAGTGGATCATACATATTCTATTCCTACTATTTAGTTGGACAAACCTCCTTCACAATTGAATTGTGTAGCCACTTCCACATAGTCTATCCCTGATATTTGGTTTGACAAACCTCCTTCATAATTGAATTATGTGGCCACTTCCACCATTTTTGTAATATCAACTCCCATAAATAATGAGCCTTTAACTCATTTTCATGACTTAGGCTCGAATATTAAAAATGGACATTTATCCATAAGGGTAACAAAGCCAATTTCACCCCCTATGTGAAAAAGTGTCGGGCCCTTCTTTGACCATGATCTTTCCTAACGATGATAGATTATTAGAGGCCATGACCTTTTTAGATATTCCTTAGGATAATGTCCATAATGGCTCTCCTATTTACTTTCACCTTAGGTTTATCTACTCCAATCCTTTCCACATAAGGGTCAACATTCAAAATATCATTGTTCATCAATGTATAGTGGATAAAGGAGCCTCCTCTTACATTATGTCCTTGTCTTCTTGGTGGAACTTTAGATCTCCTGCTATCATTCCACCAATGATTGAGTTGTGAGTATTTGATGGTAGACCATATGAATCAATACAAATTTTTCTTAATCCCCCAATTGAGTTGGGTTGTAACATTGTTTTAATTGATGTACTAGTGGTTGTGACAATGCCAACAAAATCCAACTTGTTCCTTAGGCACAATTGTATGTACATTGTGAAAGTTGTAATGCCTTACTCTTTTTGTGATGCAATTTCCACATGAAGGATTCATTGTCACCATCAATCAATGCTCATATTATGATCCAAAACCACATTTGACCGAAGATAATGTATCACCTTTAGTGGATCATACATAGTCTATCCCTACTATTTAGTTGGACAAACCTCCTTCACAATTGAATTATCTGGATACTTCCACCATTTTTTTAAGATCAACTCCCATAAAGAATGAGCCTTTGACTCATTTTGACTTAGGCTCAAAGATTAAATCTGGACATTTTTCCATAAGGGTAACAAAGCCAATTTCACCCCCTATGTGCAAAAGTGTCGAGTCCTACTTCTTCGACCATGATCTTTCCTAACGATGATAAATTCTTAGAGGCCATGACATTTTAGGTATTCCTTACTATAACCTCCATAATGGCTCTCTTATTGACTTTCACCCTAGGTCTATCTACTCCACTCCTTTCCACATAAGGGTCATCATACAAAATATCAATTTTCATCAATGTATAGTGGATAAAGGAGCCTCCTCTTACATTATGTCCTTTCTTCTTGGTGGAAATTTAGATCTCTTGCTATCATTCCACCAATGATTGAGTTGTGAGTCTTTGATGGTAGACCATATGAATCAATAAGAATTTTTCTTAATCCCCCAATTGATTTGGGTGGTAAAATTGTTTTAATTGATGTACTAGTGGATGTGACAACGCCAACAAAATACAACTTCTTCCTTAGGCACAACTGTATGTACACTGTGAAAGTCGTAATGCCTTACTCTTTTTATAATGCAATTTCCACATGAAGGATTCAATGTCACTATCAATCAATGCTCATATTATGATCCACAACCACATTTGATCGAAGATAATGTATCACCTTTAGTGAATCATACATAGTCTATCCCTACTATTTGGGTGGACAAACCTCCTTCACAATTGAATTATGTGGCCACTTCCACCTTTTTTTAAATATAAACTCCCATAAAGACTGGTCCTTTGACTAATTTTCATGACTTAGGCCAGAAGATTAAAACTGGACATTTATCTATAAGGGTAACAAAGCCAATTTCACCCCCTATGTGCAAAAGTGTCGGGTCCTACTTCTTCAGCCATGATCTTTCCTAACGATGATAAATTCTTAGAGGCCATGAACTTTTTAGATATTCCTTAGGATAACCTCCATAATGGATCTCCTATTGACTTTCACCCTAGGCCTATCTACTCCACTCCTTTCCACATAAGGGTCATCATTCAAAATATCATTTTTCATCAATGTATAGTGGATAAAGGAACCTCCTCTTACATTATGTCCTTCTCTTCTTGGTGGAACTTTAGATCTCCTGCTATCATCCCACCAATGATAGAGTTGTGAGTCTTTGATGGTATATCGTATCAATCATTAAGATTTTTTCTTAATCCCCCAATTGAGTTGGGTGGTAACATGGTTTTAATTGATGTACTAGTGGTTGTGACAACACCAACACAATCCAACTTGTTCCTTAAGCACAATTGTATGTACACCATGAAAGTCGTAATTCCTTACTCTTTTTGTTATGCAATTTCCACATGAAGTATTCATTGTCACTATCAATCAATTCTCATATTATGATCCACAACCACATTTGACCGAATATAATGTATCACCTTTAGTAGATCATACATAGTCTATCCCTACTATTTAGTTTGACAACCTCCTTCACATTTGAATGATGTGGCCACTTCCACCATTTTTTTAATATCAACTCCCATAAATAATGAGCCTTTGACTCATTTTCATGACTTAGTCTCGAAGATTAAATTTGGACACTTATCCATAAAGGTAACAAAGTCGATTTCACCCCCTATGTGAAAAAGTGTCGGGTCCTACTTCTTCGACCATGATGTTTCCTAACAATGATAAATTCTTAGAGGCCATGGCCTTTTTAGATAGTCCTTAGGATACCCTCCATAATGGCTCTCCTTTTGACTTTCACCCTAGGTCTATCTACTCCACTCCTTTCCACATTAGGGTCATCATTCAAAATATCATTTTTCATCAATGTATAGTGGATAAAGGAGCCTCCTCTTACATTATGTTCTTATCTTCTTGGTGGAACTTTAGATCTCCTGATATCATTCCACCAATGATCGAGTTGCGAGTATTTGATGGTAGACCATATGAATCAATAATAATTTTTATTAACACCCCAATTGTTAAGGTCCTAACCCGCACATAGGTAGATCAATGTATTCGGATGTAATAAAGGTCAATATTAATAAGGCCTTTCAATAAAATAGAATAAGGCGGATGTAAGAAGATCTAATAGAAGCTTCCGCTTCTAGAAGGATCTTCCTCTAGATGCTTCTCTTAATAGACATATTTAGTATAAATAAGGGGTGAGGGTATGAGAACCCTAGCTAGGAGATTATTGTAACAGAGCGCTGCTCGACTGGAGGTTTCCCCCTCGAAGAGGCCTGTGAACATTGCTTTCTGAATCAAAGTGATTTTTCTATTGCTATTTTGTATATCATTTCTGTGTATTGTGAAGATTATGATGGATATTTTACTGTTATTCTGCCATTTCTAGCATTTTATTTCTATTCTGCATATTTTATATATCTAGTATCTTGCAAGTGGTATCAGAGCACTTTCCTTGGCAAAAATTGTGGGTATTTTTTTTCAAGGTAGAGACGTATTCTGGCGTCTTTAAGCCACAGATATCTGTCGTTACGCGCATAAACTCATGGTTGAGGGATTCATACACATAGGAAATACAAGTGGTTCTTAAGTGCACATTTGTTGGCCACCCTTGTAACCCCTTTTGGTACCCCTTCAAGTGGTAGCGCATCAGACAACACCTGTGTACGGATCGGCCTAGATTTCTTGAAGCCCTCTTTAGATAAACCTATCAGTTGTCGGACTGCTATGGTGTCACCGAGAACAGTACTCAGGAAGATACTCTCTAGTACCTGGGTAGTCGAGTAGTACGGCTAAGGGTACGGTCTATCCTCCTTAGTTAGTGCCCTAAGATATTGGGCCGAGTACTATTGTTGGAACCCACACGTATATCAGAAAGCTATAGCACAGGGAAAACCCTTGAATACCTAACCCTTGGGGAACATAAACAACAACATAAACAAATTAAACCAGCGAGATCTATTGACGCGCATCTGTGTTATGGTTGCTAAGTAAATACTCTCTGGTTCAGAATTTGTGGATTTCAACACTGCAACATTCTTCAGACCAAAGTATAACCCCGCAGCTGTAAAAAAAAAAGTCTGGAAATTTTTTCACCATTATTTGAGACCTATTCCATTAGATTCATCTCTTCTCCTTTATCACATTCATCCATATCATTTTTCTGCAAAAATTTCTGACCCCGCCCACTCCCTTTTCAGTTCACCCACCCTCATGGCCCATACCCATAGCCAAGAACTAGAGTCTCGCTTCAACACCTTGCAATTTGGTCTCCTCGAGACCCAACAAGAAGTGCAACAACTCAATGCTACTATTGCCTCCCGTGATGCCTCCATAAATGCATCCGTAAATGTAGTTGTGCAGTCCGCAATGGCGGAATTCAAACACGAACTGACCACCCATCTTGAATATGTCTTTGCATCACTCTGCACCAAACTCAAGATCCCTACCGATGATTCTTTTCCTGGTGCACATAAAAAGACTGAAGGTGAAACTTCTTCCCATTCCTTTCAACCCCATCACTTTCAAAGGGACATACGCCTTTCGCGGGTGGATGTAACCAAATTTGATGGCTCGGACCCCACTGGTTGTGTCACCCAAATGGAACATTATTTCTCTCTCTACAACATTACAGATGACTTGGCCAAACTATGGTATGGTGTTCTCCATCTAGATCAAGAACGTTGGCAATGGTGGCAATGGAGAAAAACTTCCCGTCAAGGGTATATTGCTTGGACCCAATTTGTTGTTGAGCTTTATGAACGCTTTGACACTGACACCAACCATGTGGACCGTTTGAAAAAATTGAAGCAATCAAGCATAGTAGAATACTTCATAGCTGCATTTGATCATCTGGCTTTTCAAACAGAGGGCATGACTGATGCTTTCTTTCGAGAGTGTTTTATCAGTGGCCTCAAGGAGGAGATTCAGGTCCATGTCCTCATGGCTCGACCTACGACTTGGGTGGAGGCTACCAAAAAATATAAATAAGCACAACAAATTGTTTCCTCTCAAAACCGTAAGCCTTCCTTTATCCCTCACCCTAAACCAGTAAACCCCACGACTCCCTCCGCCCCATTAAAAATCCAAAAATTGACCAGGGCTGAAATGGTTGAACGCCAACTCAAAGGCCTCTGTTATAATTGTGATGAAAAATATTTCCCAGGCCACAAATGTAAGGAATAAAAGCTCTTTATGGCAATCTCTGAGGATATTCAAGAAGAAGATGTTGACACTCCCCCTGTGTCTGAGTCACCAGAAATCTCTGACATAAACCCTCCCTCTGACCCTCCCGAAGTGGAACCGATCATTTCCCTCAATGCTCTCACTGGCTTCTCTGCCCCCCAAACCCTCAAGTTAATCGGATACATCAAGCACCAAAAGATCATCATTTTGGTTGATAGTGGCAACACCCACAATTTTATTCATCGTCGCATTGCCCAAGAAACCCATTGTTACATCCATGCTGTCAATAATTTCCAAATCATGATTGCCAATGGTGGTTCTATGAAATGTGGCGGGCACTGTGAAAATGTGTGTCTCCAAATAGGTGACTACCACCTCAAATCCCATATGTTTGCTATTGACATGGGTGGTTGCGACATCATGTTGGGTGCAAACTGGCTAAGGACTTGGGTCCCATTCTCATGGATTTTCAAACCTTAACCATGAAATTCAACCAAGGAGGCCACCAATATAAATTTCAAGGCATCACTGTTTGTTCACCTGAGGTCATCAGTTCTCATCGCATGGAAAAACTACTCAAAAAAGGTCATTCTGGTGTCATTTCCCAACTCCACGCCATACAAGCCACAGAGACCCCACCAGTTCCCCAAGAACTCCAAGCCCTCCTTTCTAAACATCAAACAGTATTTTCCACTCCCCAAGGCATTCCTCCTTCCCGCGGTGTCCATGATTATTCCATTCCCCTTGTCCCAGGAAGCCTTCCCCCCAATATGCGTCCATATCGCCACCCCTTTGCACAAAAAAATGAAATTGAAAAAATGGTCCAGGAACTCCTTGCCAGAGTCATCCGTCCTAGTACGATCCCTTACTCCTCTCCAGTCGTCATGGTATTGAAGAAAGAAGGTTCTTGGAGAATGTGTCCTGACTTCCGTGCTCTCAACAAACTAACCATCAAAGACAAATTTCCCATTCATGTCATTGATGACCTCCTAGATGAATTGAGTGGCGCCCAATTCTTTACCAAACTTGATCTTCGCTCGGGCTATCACTAGATATGTATGAAAGAGGTCGACATTCCCAAGATAGCCTTTTTCACTCATGAGGGCCACTATGAGTTTTTGTTCATGCCCTTTGGTTTGTGTAACGCCCCCTTCACCTTACAGAACCTCATGAACCATGTCATCCACCCTTTTCTCCGTCATTTTGTCTTAGTTTTATTTGATGATATCCTCATATATAACAAAACCTAGACAGACCATCTTACTCATGTGGATCAAGTTCTCCGCCTACTCTCTCAGCACCAGCTTTTCCTGAAACAGTCCAAATGTGCTTTTGGTGCCTCAGAAGTAGAATACTTGGGTCATCTTGTGGGAAAGGATGGCGTCAGGGTGGACCCGAAAAAGATTGAAGCTATGCAAGACTGGCCGCACCCAAAGAATCTCAAAATCTTGCATGGATTTTTGGGCCTCACAGGGTATTATCGCAAGTTCGTTAAGAACTATGGAAAGATTACATCACCTCTCATGGCTCTCCTCAAAAAGAACTCTTTCACTTGGACTCCAGCAGCTGCTCAAGCTTTTCAAACCTTGAAGACGGCCATGTGCACCACTCTGGTTCTGGCCCTTCCCGACTTCACCAAGACCATTGTGTTGGAATGTGACATCTTAGGGAAAGGAATAGGTGTTGTCCTTATGCAAGAGGGTCGCCCTTTGGCCTTCACTAGCAAGAAATTGTCTGAAAAGAATCTGGAAAAACCCATTTATGAAAAAGAAATGTTGGCGATTATGCATGTTGTTGAGTTGTGGCATCCATATCTCTTGGGGAAATGCTTCCAAATTAAGACAGGCCATCAAAGCCTCAAGTACTTTCTGGAACAATGCATTTCCTCCCAGGAACAACAAAAATGGGTGACTAATCTCTTTGGATATGATTACGAGATCATTTACAAGAAGGGCAAAGACAATGTCATGGCGGATGCACTGTCCCAGAAATATGAAGACGAAAGATCCCTTTTTTCTCTTTCCTTCACTGTACCTGATTGGCTGCAAGCTGTGCACCAGGAATGGCTTCAAGATCCCAAAAGTTCGCATCTGATCCAGCAACTGCAGAACAAGGCTCTGGCTCCCCTAGGGTAATCCTGGATCCAATATGAGCTTCGATACAAAGGTCGCTTGTATTTAAGTAAACAATCCAAGCTCAAATCCACGGTGCTTTATGAGCTTCATGCTACACCCACAGCGGGGCACTCAGGGTTCACCAAAACATATGACTGAGTCAAACATTCTTTTTTCTGGGATGGTATGAAATAGGACATCTGTAAGTTTGTTGTTGAATGTGAGGTATGTCAACGCAACAAGGGAGAAACAGTCAAATCTCCAAGCACCCTCCAACCACTTCCGATTCCCCCTGCTATTTGGAAGGATATCTCTATGGACTTTATTACAGGCTTACCCAAATCAGGGAATAAATCAGTCATAATGGTGGTGGTGGATCGTCTTTCCAAGTATGCTCATTTTTGCGCTCTTCCCCATCCATTTACTGCATCCACAGTGGCTCAAATTTTCATGGACCAGGTCTTCAAGCTGCATGGCATGCCGCACTCTATTATTTCCGATCGAGACCCAACTTTCACAAGCAATTTTTGGCAAGAATTGTTTAAGCTACAAGGCACACAATTGCATCTCAGCTCAGCTTATCATCCCCAAATGGATGGTCAAACGGAAGTTGTCAACAAGTGTTTGGAAACATATCTGAGGTGCTTTGCCTCTGAAAAACAACACCATTGGGCTCAATGGTTACCCCTCGCCGAATGGTGGTGCAACACTACATACCATACAGCCACTCGCATGACTCCTTTTGAAGCAGTATATGGACAGAATCCACCTTCAGTTCTCTCATACTTATTGGGTACCTCGAAGGTCCAGGCGGTTGACCAAACACTTACAGTCCGAGAGGATATCCTTCGTACCCTTAAAGAGAACTTGGTCATGGCACAGAATAGAATGAAGCAGCAAGCAGATCAAGGTCGCTTTGAACGTCAATTTGCAGAAGGGGATCAGGTGTTTCTAAGACTGCAACCATATAAGCAAAATTCCCTCAAGGCTGAGCATTGTCAGAAGCTAGCACCCAAATTCTATGGTCCTTACACAGTTCTCAAGCATGTGGGACAAGTCGCATATCAGTTAACTCTGCCCAGTCAGTCGAAGCTACATCCTGTTTTTCATGTTTCATGCTTGAAGAAGGTGATTGGAACCAGGTGCCAAATTCAAACCAACCTTCCAGAGTTAGCTGAAGAAGGATCCATTTGGCTACAGCCAGAAGCAGTTTTGGACCAGTGTGAGCGTCGCATGCGTCATAGAACCATCAAGTAAGTGCTAGTACATTGGAAATATATGACTCCAGCAGATGCCACTTGGGAACCAGCTACCATTCTGCAACAGTTTCCACATCTCAAGCCTTGAGGACAAGGCTGTTTTTAAGGGGGCGGACATGTTAAGGTCCTAAGCCACACATAGGTAGATCAATGTATTCGGATGTAATAAAGGTCAATATTAATAATGCCTTTCAATAAAATAGAATAAGGCGGATGTAAGAAAACCTAATAGAAGCTTTCGCTTCTAGAAGGATCTTCCTCTAGATGTTTCTCTTAATAGACATATTTAGTATAAATAAGGGGCGAGGGTATGAGAACCCTCACTAGGATATTATTGTAACATAGCGTTGCTCGACTGGAGGTTTCCCCCTCGAAGAGTCCTATGAACATTGCTTTCTGAATCAAAGTGCTTTTTCTATTGCTATTTCGTATATCATTTATGTGTATTGTGAAGATTATGCTGGATATTTTACTGTTATTCTGCCATTTCTAGCATTTTATTTCTGTTCTACATATTTAATATATCTAGTATCTTGCACCAATTGACTTGGGTGGTAACATTGTTTTAGTTAATTTACTAGTGGTTGTGACAACACCAACAAAATCCAACTTGTTTCGTAGGCACAATTGTATGTACATCGTGAAAGTTGTAATGCCTTAATATTTTTGTGATGCAATTTCCACATGAAGGATTCATTGTCACCATTAATCAATGCTCTTATTATGATCCACAAACACATTTGACAAAAGATAACGTATGACCTTTAGTGTATCATACATAGTCTATCCCTACTATTTAGTCGGACAAACCTCCTTCACAATTGAATTATGAGGTCACTTCCACCATTTTTGTAATATAAACTCCCATAAATAATGAACCTTTGACTCATTTTCATGACTTAGGCTCGAAAATTAAAACTGGACATGTATCCATAAGGGTAACAAAGCCAATTTCACCCCCTATGTGAAAAAGTGTTGGATCCAACTTCTTCGACCATTATATTTCCTAATGATGATAAATTCTTAGAGCCCATGACCTTTTTAGATAGTCCTTAGGATAACCTCCATAATGGCTCTCCTATTGACATTCACCCTATATATATCTACTCCACTCCTTTCCACATAAGGGTCATCATTTAAAATATCATTTTTCATCAATGTATAGTGGATAAAGGAGCCTCATCTTACATTATGTCCTTGTCTTCTTGGTTTAACTTTAGATCTCCTGCTATCATTCCACCAATGATCGAGTTGTGAGTCTTTGATGGTAGACCATATGAATCAATAAGAATTTTTCTTAATCCCCCAATTGAGTTGGGTGGTAACATTGTTTTAATTGATGTACCAGTGGTTGTGACAACGCCTACAAAATCCAACGTGTTCCTTAGGCACAATTGTATGTACACCTTGAAAGTCGTAATGCCTTACTCTTTTTGTGATGAAATTTCCACATGAAGGATTCATTGTCACCATCAATCAATGCTCATATTATGATCCACAACCACATTTGACAAAAGATATTGTATCACATTTAGTGGATCATACATAGTCTATCCCTACTATTTAGTTGGAAAAACCTCCTTCACAATTGAATTATGTGGCCACTTCCACCATTTTTTTAATATCAACTCCCATAAAGAATGATCCTTTGACTCATTTTCATGACTTAGGCTCGAAGATTAAAACTGGACATTTATCCATAAGGGTAACAAAGCCAATTTCACCCCCTATGTGCAAAAGTGTCGGGTCATACTTCTTCGACCATGATCTTTCCTAACAATGATAAATTCGTAGAGGTCATGACCTTTTTAGATAGTACTTAGGATAAATTCCATAATGGCTCTCCTATTGACTTTCACCCAATCTCTATCTACTCCACTCCTTTCCACATAAGGGTCATCATTCAAAATATCATTTTTCATCAATGTATAGTGGATAAAGGAACCTCCTCTTACATTATGTATTTCTCTTCTTGGTGGAACTTTAGATCTCCTGCTATCATTCCACCAATGATAGAGTTGTGAGTCTTTGATGGTAGACAGTATGAATCAATAAGATTTTTTCTCAATCCCCCAACTGAGTTGGGTGGTAACATTGTTTTAATTGATGTACTAGTGGTTGTGACAACACCAACAAAATCCAACTTGTTCCTTAGGCACAATTGTATGTACATCGTGAAAGACGTAATGCCTTACTCTTTTTTTTATTCAATTTACACACGAAGGATTCATTTTCACCATCAATCAATGCTCATAATATGATCCAAAAACCACATTTGACCGAAGATAATCGATCACCTTTAATGGATCATACATAGTCTATTACCACTATTTAGCTGGACAAACCTCCTTCACAATTAAATTATGTGGCCACTTCTACCATTGTTTTCATATCTAATCCCATAAATAATGATCCTTTGACTCATTTTCATTACATAGGCTCAAAGATTAAAATTGGACATTTATCCATAAGGGTAACAAAGCCAATTTCACCCCCTATGTGCAAAAGTGTTGGGTCCTACTTCTTCGACCATGATGTTTCCTAACGATGATAAATTCTTAGAGGCCATGACCTTTTTAGATAGTCCTTAGGATAACCTCCATAATGTCTCTCATGTTGACTTTCACCCTAGGTCTATCTACTCCACTCCTTTCCACATTAGGCTCATCATTCAAAATATCATTTTTCATCAATGTATAGTGTATAAAGGAGCCTCCTCTTAGTTTATGTCCTTGTCTTATTGGTGGAACTTTAGATCTCCTGCTATCATTCCACCAATGATCGAGTTGTGAGTCTTTGATAGTAGACCATATGAATCAATAATATTTTTTCTTAATCCCCCAATTGATTTGGGTGGTAACATTTTTTTAATATGTACTAGTGGTTGTGACAACGCCAACAAAATCCAACTTGTTCCTTAGGCACAATTGTATGTACATCGTGAAAGTCGTAATGTCTTACTCTTTTTGTGAAGAAATTTCCACATGAAGGATTCATTGTCACCATCAATCAATGCTCAGATTATGATCCACAACCACTTTTGGCTAAAGATAATGTATCACCTTTAGTGGATCATACATACTCTATCCCTACTATTTAGTTGGATAAACCTCCTTCACAATTGAATTATGTGGCCAATTCCACCATTGTTTTAATATCAACCCCCATAAAGAATGAGACTTTGACTCATTTTCATGACTTAGGCTCGAAGATTAAAAATGGACATTTATCCATAAGGGTAATAAATCCAATTTCAGCCCCTATGTGCAAAAGTGTTGGGTCCTACTTCTTCGACCATGATCTTTCCTAACGATGATAAATTCTTAGAGGCCATGACATTTTTAGATAGTCCTTAGGATAACCTCCATAATGGCTCTCCTATTGAATTTCACCCTAGGCCTATCTACTCCACTCCTTTCCACATAAGGTTCATCATTCAAAATATCATTTGTCATCAATGTATAGTGGATAAAGGAGCCTCCTCTTACATCATGTCCTTGTCTTCTTGGTGGAAATTTAGATCTCCTACTATCATTCCACCAGTGATCGAGTTGTGAGTCTTTGATGGTAGACCATATGAATCAATAAGATTTTTGCTTAATCCCCCAATTGAGTTGGGTGGTAACATTGTTTTAATTGATGTACTAGTGGTTGTGACAATGCCAACAAAATCCAACTTTTTCCTTAGGAACAATTGTATGTACACCGTGAAAGTTGTAATGCCTTACTCCTTTTTTGATGCAATTTCCACGTAAAGGATTCATTGTCACCATCAATAAATGCTCATATTATGATCCATAACGGCCGCATGGGTGTAGATCGACTGGAAAGTGCCATGTAAATGGAAGGAAATATATAAAGGAGGTCTCAAGTTCGATTTTCACCTCAATTCACATGTGCTCCATGCTTGTGAGCTGTGTGGCACACCTGGGGTTATAGTGGTAGCGGACGGGTATCGACCACGTGTCACACGAGTACAAGAACCGTGATTTGTCGATTGCCCCAGTAATATATATATATATATATATATATATATATATATATATATATATATATATATATATATTACAAATGAGATCAGTGCTTTTNTATATATATATATATATATATATATATATATATATATATATATATATATATATATATATATATATTACAAATGAGATCAGTGCTTTTGATTTGCAATCTCAGGATCCCGAAGGCAAGAGAAGCAAAGAGAATATGCACTGCTCGACTCAAACTCATACCTCTCTCAGAACTCTCCAAGTTTTCGAATACCAAACTAAGAGCTGAGGTCCCTTATTTATACAGATTTGAGCAGGTTGTCGGTAAGAGTGTAAGGGCAACTGTCGGTTAAAAGTAATTCCGAAAATCCTAGATGGGGCAGCTGGTGGACGCCAGTTGTTATCTCGTCCCTTAGAGGCTCGGCCATATGGGGACCCATCATAGCTTTTACGGAAGACTCAATCTTAAAAGATTCTACTTTATCTATGTAATGACCAAAAGATACAAGGTGGAGTCCACAGCACCCACGAACCGTCGGGACACCACTGTCGGCCCGAAAGACATGAATAATTACAATTTTATTAAAGCAGAGGACAATAGGGTCCATCATGCTTCCATACGATTAACAATATTATGCTCTCCAACTGAATCCAAGGAATCGGCATCACTATCATACAGATGGCTAGCAGGAGGTGATATATCATCATCAGCAAAAGGAGGGAGTCCACTGAAAGATTCGTAAAATGGTGACCCCATCATACCAGGCACTAATTCATCTTGAGGAATGCAAGTTTTGCCATAGTAATTAGACTTGATATAATATTGACGATTTTGACTGGTACTTGCAGCTTCCATGAGATCACTGGTTTCAAAAGTGAGATCAAAGACGAACCATGCTTCATACTGTGTTGCTTCACATATTTCAGCATGGAACCAAATCTTGAAGGCATCCCTATCAGTTTGGTTAAAGAAATCCAAATCTCTGGGACAAAACTGCCACATTAGTAAATATAACCATCCTGACCATGAATAATAAAATTCCTTAAAATTATCACACTCAAATGTTATCCAAATACTGCCATCATGTTTCACCTAGTGCATAATTTTACAATAGTCTTGATAAGTTAAGTAAGGGCTGAACAGACTAATGTAAACTTGTCCTTGATTTGGACCACCAGTCATGATACCTCTAAACAAATCTCTTTGTTCCCTGAAGTAAGCTCCATAAGAGATTAAGCCACTGGTCATATTTAACCATTCTTGCAAAATATTTGTACAAGCAGAACTATTCTTAATACAACATGCTAAGCACTCAAAGAAAAGACAATATGTACAATGTTCACAAACTAGGATCCATTTGAATCCTGGAGGAGCTTCTCTGGATATGGCATTTATTAAGGAGGTTGCCATATTAAATTCTTGTAAAGTTTTATTGCAGGAGAAGCTTCTCTTGTTAACAGGTCTGCAAGGCAATTCTCTTTCCCTAGTTTATATTCTATGTCGAAATCATACCCATCTAACCAGAGACTCTAGCGCAGTACCCTGTTATTTCCCTGTTCCAGTAATTTGCGATTAGTTAACATCCCTTTCATGTGTTTTAGAT
>ML780082.1:230307-259369 GCA_009831015.1 Picea engelmannii | reverse complement strand
GATCCATTTGAATCCTGGAGGAGCTTCTCTGGATATGGCATTTATTAAGGAGGTTGCCATATTAAATTCTTGTAAAGTTTTATTGCAGGAGAAGCTTCTCTTGTTAACAGGTTTTATTGCAGGAGAAGCTTCTCTTGTTATATATATATATATTATGATCCATAACCACATTTGACCAAATATAATTTATCACCTTTAGTGGATCATACATAGTTTATCCCTACTATTTAGTTGGACAAACCTCCTTCACAATTGAATTATGTGACCACTTCCACCATTTTTTTAATATCAACTCCCATTAAGAATTAACCTTTGACTCATTTTCATGACTTAGGCTCGAAGATTAAAATTGGACATTTATCCATAAGGGTAAAAAATCCAATTTTACCCCCTATGTGCAAAAGGGTCAGGTCCTACTTCTTCGACCGTTATCTTTCCTAACAATGATAAATTCTTAGAGGCCATGAAATTTTTATATAGTCCTTAGTATAACCTCCATAATGGCTCTTGTATTGACTTTCACCCTAGGTATATCTACTCCACTCCTTTCCACATAAGGGTCATCATTAAAAATATCATTTTTCATCAATTTATAGTGGATAAAGGAGCCTCCTCTTACATTATGTCCTTGTCTTCTTGGTGGAACTTTAGATCTCCTACTATCATTCCACTAATGATAGATTTCTGAGTATTTGATGGTATACCATATGAATCAATAAGAATTTTTCTCAATCCCCCAATTGAGTTGGGTGGTAACATTGTTTTAATTGATGTACTAGTGTTTGTGACAATGCCAACAAAATCCAACTTGTTCCTTAGGCACAATTGTATGTACACCATGAAATCCATAATGCCTTACTCTTATTGTGAAGAAATTTCCACATGAAGGATTCATTGTAACCATCAATGAATGCTCATATTATGATCCACAACCACTTTTGTCTGAAGATAATGTATCACCTTTAGTGGATCATACATAGTCTATCCCTACTATTTAGTTGGACAAACCTCCTTCACAATTGAATTATGTGGCCACTTCCATCATTTTTTTAATATCAACCCCCATAAAGAATGAGCCTTTGACTCATTTTCATGACTTAGGCTCGAAGATGAAAAATGTACATTTATCCATAAGGGTAACAAACCCAATTTCACCCCCTATGTGCAAAAGTGTCGGGTCCTACTTCTTCGACCATGATATTTCCTAACGATGATCAATTCTTAGAGACCATGACCTTTTTAGATAGTCCTTAGGATAACCTCCATAATGGCTCTCTTATTGACTTTCACCCTAGGTCTATCTACTCCACTCCTTTCCACATAAGGGTCATCATTCAAAATATCATTTGTCATAAATGTATAGTTGATAAAGGAGCCTCCTCTTACATTATGTCCTTGTCTTCTTGGTGGAACTTTAGATCTCCTACTATCATTCCACCAATGATAAAGTTGTGAGTCTTTGATGGTAGACCATATGAATCAATAAGAATTTTTCTTAATCCCCCAATTGAGTTGGGTGGTAACATCGTTTTAATTGATGTACTAGTGGTTGTGACAATGCCAACAAAATCCAACTTGTTCCTTAGGCACAATTGTATGTACATCGTGAAATTTGTAATGCCTTATTCTTTTTGTCATGAAGTTTCCACATAAAGGATTCTTTGTCACCATCAATCAATGCTCATATTAGGATCCACAACTACATTTGACCGAAGATAATGTATCACCTTTAGTGGATCATACATAGTCTATCCCTACTATTTAGTTGGACAAACTTCCTTCAGAATTGAATTATGTAGCCACTTCCACCATTTGTTTAATATAAACTCGCATAAAGAATGAGCCTTTGACTCATTTTCATGACTTAGGCTTGAAGATTAAAATTGGACATTTATACATAAGGTTAACAAAGTCAATTTCACCCCCTATGTGAAAAATTGTTGGGTCCTACTTCTTCGACCATGATCTTTCCTAACGATGATAAATTATTAGAGGCTATGACCTTTTTAGATAGTCCTTAGGGTAACCTCCATAATGGATCTCCTATTGACTTTCACCCTAGGTCTATCTACTCTTACACATAAGGTTCATCATTAAAAATATCATTTTTCATCAATGTATAGGCCAAAAGGAGCCGCCTCTTACATTATGTCCTTGTCTTCTTGGTGGAACTTTAGATCTCCTGCTATCATTCCACCATTGATTGAGTTGTGAGTCTTTTGTGGTAGACCATATGAATCAATAAGAATTTTTCTTAATCCCCCAATTGAGTTGGGTGGTAACATTGTTTTAATTGATGTACTAGTGGTTGTGACAATGCCAACAAAATCCAACTTGTTCCTTAGGCACAATTGTATGTACACCGTGAAAGTCGTAATGCCTTACTCTTTTTGTGATGCAATTTCCACATGAAGGATTCATTGTCACCATCAATCAATGCTCATATTATGATCCACAACCACATTTGAACGAAGATAATGTATCACCTTTAGTGGATCATACATAGTCTATCCCTACTATTTAGTTGGACAAACCTCCTTCACAATTGAATTATGTGGCCACTTCCACTATTTTTTTAATATCAACTCCCATAAAGAATGAGCCTTTGACTCATTTTCATGACTTAGGATCGAAGATTAAAACTGGACATTTATCCACAAGGGTAACAAATCCAATTTCACCCCCTATGTGAAAAAGTGTTGGGTCCTACTTCTTCGACCATGATCTTTCCTAACAATGATAAATTCTTAGAGGCCATGACCTGTTTAGATAGTCCTTAGGATAACCTCCATAATGGTTGTCCTATTGAATTTAATTATGGTACCTATAGTTCATTTTCTTAGCCATGTTTAGATGAGTAAGGTATATTCTTGAACTTTCATATAGATATAGGATAATTTCCCTCTGCATTGTTGCATTTAAACATTTTGCCACCTTAAAATTGTCCTAGGAATATCCCTATTGAACATTAATGGTACACTATTCCATCTTCTTCACTTTGCACACATATAATGGTGGAGGCTTCCATTTGGCACCCATCCTAATAATATTTATCACCAAGAGCCTATGTAGCTTGATTTTACATATGGAGCTTCATTCTCATATGTAATATAGTTCTAACCATTTCCATGGGGGCTCCCACCTCTTCATTTAGTTGTTTTTAGCACATTATGTTTTTTACTCACTTCCATCTATTTATTATTATTTTGTTTCATTTCTACAACAATTGCATCCAAACCATCATACTATAAGTGAATTACATTTAACTTCAAACAACTAGTGATGCTACATCTCCCTTCCTCCACTCCTTTCCACATAAGTGTCATCATTCAAAATATCATTTTTCATCAATGTATAGTGGATAAAGGAGCCTCCTCTTACATTATGTCCTTGTCTTCTTGGTGGAAATTTATATCTCATGCTATCATTCCACCAATGATCGAGTTGTGAGTCTTTGATGATAGACCTTATGAATCAATAAGAAGTTTACTTAATCCCCCAATTTAGTTGGGTGGTAACATTGTTTTAATTGATGTACTAGTGGTTGTGACAACGCCAACAAAATCCAACTTGTTCCTTAGGCACAATTGTATGTACACCATGAAAGTCATAGTGCCTTACCCATTTTGTGAATCTGTGATTTCCACATGAAGGATTAATTGTCCACGTCAATCAATGCTCATATTATGATCCACAACCACATTTGACTGAAGATAATGTATCACCTTTAGTGGACCATACATAGTCTATCTCTACTATTTAGTTCGAAAAACCTCCTTCACAATTGAATATGTGGCCACTCCTACCATTTTTTTAATATCAAATCCCATAAAGAATGAGCCTTCGACTCATTTTCATGAATTAGGCTCGAAGATTAAAACTAGACATTTATCCATAAAGGTAAAAAATCCAATATCACCCCCTATGTGCAAAAGTGTACTGTCCTACTTCTTCAACCATGATATTTCCTAATGATAATAAATTCTTAGAGGCCATGACCTTTTTAGATAGTCCTTAGCATTAGAAATTTAATTATTAAATAGTCAAGTGGATGAATAGTCTTCATATATTTGAGAAATCAAAGGAATGCTTGAATCCCTAGGATCCAAGTTCAAAAAATAGGGAAAGAGACCATCAATAGATGATAACCATAACCAAGAAGAATCATTTAACTGTCAAAAGTTGATATATGAGTTGAGAAAGTAGAAGGTACCCACCTTAAATGGGATTGTTGAAAGAGGAAATAGTGCATAGACTTGGTTGGTTAACATTGAAGGACACATGATGCTATATAAATTCAACACCTCACAGAAGACTAATGTTTTATCAACTAATTCAACACCTCTATGTTATTATTTTACTTTGATGACTTGCCCTATGGAATTAATTCATAAGTGAATCATATATTAAATTGCAAATTCTTCACAATTTTGAAGGACACTATGAGTTCTTGGTGATTCCTTTTAGGTTGAGGGACACTAAGATCCTATGATATATACTCAATGCACAAAACCTCCTAATGGAGTCCATATCCAACTCTGATGCTAAAAACCCCTTAGATAGGGATCGTGTTATGGTTTGAAGGTGTTGTTCATGGTGATTGATCCTAAGAAGTGATGTTTAGGGAATAAGGTCCGAGTTTTTTCCTCTCCTAACCATGGAACTTGAGCTCGAGAAGGTTCAGTGAGGGCTTAAGATCATTCTTTCCCCCTTAACCATGTTAAGCCCTCAAGACCCATTTCTATTGTACAAAACCTGCTCATGGAACCATATCTTGCTTTGGATTCTAAAGAACACCAACTACAGCCCTGAGAACCATTCCTAATGGGGGGGGGGGGGGGGTGTCTGACACATTTTTATTTAGGGAATATGTTTTTGTTTAATCATTGTACTAGTATCCCTCAAATAGTCCAAAAATAACCTAGAAGGGTCCTATGTGATGGCTCAAGGACTCTTCCAACACTATATCCTAAGAAGTTGTGTGGGTTGTAGTTTTTGTTCATAGAAGTTAAGCCTAAGAATGTTCACTTAGGGAACAAGTCCCTTTTTTCCATCCCTTGAGCTTGGTTAGACCTTGAGACCCATTCTTGGTTCAAAACTGACTTATTCATGGTGCCCAAATTCCACTTGGAGGTGAATGATATGTTACATATGTGATATGTGGTGGTTTGACTACTTGTCTATGGTTCTTGAGCTTGAGAAGCAAGGTTTAAGGTTGAAGACTCTTGTTTCCTTTCATCAACTATAGTAATGAACCTAAGACCCATCCATGATGATCAAGAATACCTCATAATGTCACCCATATTCAACTTGGATGTCAAAGACTCCCTAGAGTGGACTTGTGTCATGGATTTTAGGTGTTGTCGATGGTGATTGATCTCGAGAAGGTTTAGTTAGGGCTTTATGCCATTGTTTCCAACTTGCCATGTTTATGCCTCTACACCCATTTTCAATGTAAAAAACCTAATCATGATGCCTATGTCCCTCTTAAAGGCCAAAGTTCCATTATGTTGTTTTGAGGACTTGTTTGAGGACTTGTTCAAGGCTCTTGATTAGCTTCAAAATATTCAACAATATTATAAGGCACTTGTTTTCATTATTTTATGATAGCTAAGGTCTTGTGACCCATCCATGGTCTTCTATGGTGACCTGAGGACTTGTTCATGGCGCTTGAGCTAGACATGATATGTTTGGGGCTTGAGTTGTTGTTTCCCTCCCTTGACCATGGATAAGGGCTTGAGGCTTGTTTCCCTACCACAACCATGGTCAATGCCCCAATACCCATATGTAGTGTGCAAAACATATAAATGGCACTCATATCCAAATCTTAGGCCAAAGACAATGAAGTGAGAGCTCGTGTTGTGGTTTCTAGGTGTTGTTCATGGCACATGAGCTTGAGAAGGTTCAATTATGTCTTAAGTCCTTTACTCCCCCCTTAACCATTTTTAGATGTTAAGACCCATTTCTAGGGAACAAAACCTACTCATGGTAGATGTATCCTACTTGGAGGACTTCAAGGAAGCCTTGCAAATGATTGATGTGTTGGTTAAGGAATCTCTACCTGTCCTCACTGCAAAAAACCTCCTAATGGTGTCCCTATCCAACTTTGATGCTAAGGACCCCCTAGAGATGGATTGTTTTGTTGTTTTTATGTGGTGTTCATGATGATTGAGCCTAATAAGTGACATTTAGGGCCCTCATATCCCACTCAAGTGCTACAAAACCCTAACTTTTATGTACCCAATAACTATGCCATATGTGGAACCGAGACATGTTCTTTTTTATGGCCTTTTGTTGTGGTTTAATCATGGCACCCATATCCCTATAGTAGGAAAAATATACCCTATGAAGGTCCTATGTCATGGTTCAAGGATGATTTCAATGACATAACTTGAGAATATTCATGGTTTTTCTTTTTGGTTCTTGACTCGAGACTCTTCATTTAGGACATAAGGCCATTATTTCTCTCCCTTGACATTGGT
This sequence comes from Picea engelmannii, assembly GCA_009831015.1. Classification (NCBI taxonomy): domain Eukaryota; kingdom Viridiplantae; phylum Streptophyta; class Pinopsida; order Pinales; family Pinaceae; genus Picea; species Picea engelmannii. The sequence goes on along the minus strand of ML780082.1, from coordinate 252,887 downwards.
TAGACCTTAATACTAATTATTGGTTCATAAATAACCTATACATGGATACCATATCCCATTTGGACATTAATGATACCCCTTCATTGATATGTGACCCAATCCTTCTCTCGGATCCTCCTTCTTATCTCTACTTGGGATGGTTTGGGTGTTAAATCTCTAGAAATGGTAGCTAAATCTAGACCCTTTCCCTCCACTCCTTTCTCTTTTTCATTAGGAGAGTTGGAAACATTATTGATCATGTCACACCACTCATCCACATAGTTGTTTAAGTCACTAGGTACATCCTTGTTAATCTCACCAACTTGTTGAAAACATTCTTTGGATACCATACAAGTATTTTGATCATGTGGTAGGCCACAAGGATTGCACCATGGTAAAATTTCATGGTCAACCACATTGTTATCACCCAATGCATTTGGAACTCCTTGATTGTATTAAGGTTTCCTAGACTTGTCCCAACCATTATTTCCTATAGGTTGAGTTTGTCTTGTTGATTTTTCCTTTCTAATTACACAATCTTGTTTTGCATGGCTTGATTTTTTTGTTGAAGTGTTTTTGTTTGTTTAGAAAATAATAGATTATTATTATCAATATATATATATGAAATAATATATAATTGATATATATTAATTATATTAAAAACATTAAAAAAAAAAAAAAAATAAGTTCGTGCCCATTCACACGACAACAACACTAGAGCATCATTCAATGATCTCACATCCATTTACTAGCAGAGTGAAACCCTCAAAACCCTGCCATTCCCATCTACTAGCATAGTGGAACCCCCGAAACCCCATCATTCGAGCCCAACGAAAGGGAGGAGAGCAAGAGGGAGGAGAGAACACTTGTGCAGTGGAGACCTGCATATTGCATATGCCTATTTATCGGGAATACGCTCAAACAGTGAAAGGGAAGAGAGAACACCCGCACAATGGAGATCACCAGCATATTACACACACCTTCTATTGGGAATATGCTCAGCCAGTGAGAGGGAGGAGAGAACTATCGCGCAGTGGAGACCTTCATATTGCATACGCCTATCTCTTGGGTTTCGTCACAGTATTGGTTAGGGTTTGGACGAGGCTCCCTGTGAGGTATTTGATCACGGGAAGGAGGTGGTTGTCCCGAGAGGGAGGAGAGAACCCTTGGTGCACTAGTGGATACCATATTCTCTCATTCTAATTATTGTCGCTATCCATTTCCTACTTAAGGAAATATGTTAACCTTTGTTTTGTAGGAACATAGATTTCTTGGGTATTAAGATCACCATGAAATTTCCTTCCTCTCAACGCTCTCCTCCTACCTTCGATGGTGCTTAATTAATTTTGTTTCCTTATGTTCCTTTTCCATCCCCATGCTAACATATTCCCCTTGTGCCTTCAACGGTGCCTTTGAACTAGAATCAATGGCACATTCCCTCACTAATGTCACCTTACAATTAATATTAGTGCCTTCAATGGTTCCTTTCCAAAATATTGATAATATCACCTCACCTTCATCAATTCCTTTGATGGTTCCTTTTAACATCATCACTTCATGTCTTCATTCATGTCACCTCACGATAATTCCACCTCTAATTCCCTCACTAGTTGTAGGCTAGCATTTCCAAATTTCACCCTCCCTCATAAAATTTGTTTCCTCTTACCTCTCTTTCCTTCACTAGTTAAACCCTAGTGTGGTATCCTCTCACCTCTTGTCTCCTCTCTCTTTCACCTTTGCTTGATTGTTGTGCTCTCATGGTAATTTTTGTCACTATCCCTTCCCTACTTAAGGAAATTTGTTAACCTTTGTTTTGTAGGAACATAGATTTATTGGGTACTAATATCACCATGTTTACACCTCTTATGTCTTGGCAAGGTTAAGAATTTTCAGAGAACATAAAATTTTGAAATCCTTATGTGGAATTCCTCTTATGAAACAAGGATTTTTATCATTTTTTATTTATTACATTGTTCTTTTCAGTATTTGATGTGAACACATTTATTCACAACATGTGGGTTTATAATTAAAAAAAAAACCTTTATGAATGAGCGTGATAAGATATTGGTCAACAAGGTGAAGCCCCTGTGATCCTTATGAGTATTTAGGATGTGTATGGTGGTCTCTATGATCATAAAGTTTACTATGTTAGAAATGATGACATTTGATTCAATGTTGTATAGGTGTACTAAGTGAACTATGACATTTGCATGGTATTTTTAAAATTTGGGTCATTTTGCTTCCATTTATCTAGATAATTAGCTCATACTTTTTGTCATTAGCAATGCACACATAGTAATCTATCAAGAAATTATTTATTTGTTTAAAACCTCTTGCTCCTTCCCATAGCTATTTTTCATCGAAGTTGAAATTATTGCATTTCATTTTCCTCTTTCATCATTTAAAGAGTCGAGTCGAAATGCCATCAGTTTCACAACCACTCCTTTGAGTAACAACATCCTAAAATCAAGTGCTAATTAAAATTTATCTAGCAACTTTTCTAGGGCTCTTCAAATCCATCTTAGCTTAGGTGTATATATTTGGAATAAGATTGTGAGAATAACTTTCCAAAGTTGCTAAACAAACACAAACCTTTGAGTTAGGGAGTGAAATCCAGTTGTTATATCATTGACTTTGGGAAGCCCTTCTAACACAAGGGTCAAGCAAGAGGTTGCATTGTGGCCAACATAGTAATCAACCCTGCTTTGTTGGTCTTCGTGTCGGTTTTCGACTGTCCCCCCTCAGCTTTGGTATAGTAGGTGGTACCATAGAGGCCATAAAATTTTAGACTTTCTACCCAAGGTGACAGCACGGGGAAGGTGGTATTGTACCTAGGATCGACGTTGGCTAGACTCACTCAGACTCCTTGGAGGGTTTCCCACTACTCGGTGAGGTAACTTGCACTAGGGCGTTAGTTCGTTAAGCAGGTTGTCAACGTAACTTTACCACCCACCGAAACGCATCCCCTTCACGCATTGATCCTATGATGTTGGATTCCATCACCAACTAGCGCTTCTTTGTGAGAATGTTTGTTTGTATGCTTGACTCCTAGATTAATTAGAGTGTGCTAGATAATACAAGTGTGAAAGAGTAACACTATGGTAATCATTATGAGCTTATTGTGATACCAATATGATGCTAATAATGAAGTAGAACCATTGTACTAATTAGTGTTACAACTTGATAGAACAATGCTTATGCATATCCAATTTCATAGACTATTCAGAAATATTGATTAAAGAATAGAGCATTTTAACTGTAATTTTAGATTAATTCGGCCTTTTGATTTATCTTTTATTTCAAAGAGTTCTAGTATTAATGAGAAAACATTTGTGTGTGCCTAATGACTAACATTTTTGCTAACCTTCTATAAATTACATAGAGCATTATTGTTTCATCATTTCCTACTTGCTTAAGAGAAAATTGTCTAAACTCTCCATTATATGAGAAAATCTCAAAAGTCTATCTTGAGAGTCATTTAGCTTGCCAAAGCAAAGTTCATTTTATAGTTGTATGCTTCCTTCTAGTTGTAACTTGAGGGTGTCTTTTTATCCAAAAGTATTTATGCAAGACAAGTAGGTTCCAAATTAAGGATTGTGTTCATTGGATTAGAAATGAGTACATATGAACTTGGGTAGCACATTGCTTAAATGAAAATTGTGTTCATTATTATTAAAAATGAGTACATATGAGCGTGGGTAGCACATTGTTTACCTAAAAATACACATGCCGCCTTTTACAACCCTTGAAATCAAGAACACTCACCCTCTTCCAAGAAGAGAGAATGAGAAATAACCCAAGAATACTTTGGAAGAGAAGAGAATTGTCTATTTATAACTTAAAGAGGATTCCCAAGCCAAAGGTATCAATGAACTTATCCAATGCCATTTCCGAGAGGAAACCCAAAAACAAAGAGGCATGATTTTGACTAACCAAATAGGGTATGTGGGCACTTGAGGTATAACACATATGGTATTGTGAGAATTTGTTTCATTTTCATGGAGCAATACCTTATGTGGGAAACTATGACTACTAGAGTGGTCTTTTGAAGAGAGTTTATTTGAGTGGGGAGGAGGATTTCTTAGTGTCCTACTATTTCATTTAATAGGGAAATGCATGAGGAAGGGGGATGGGGAGCTTACAATCAATAGATCATATTTTCCTTCTTCTTTGAACATGTTCCATGGATATTCCCACATGTGACAGTGTGTGTAGGTTCCCATGAGAGCCTCTCATCATGCCTTGGTGTGAGATTATGTTCTATGTCAGTGGAGGAGAGGTTGGTTGAGTATTCAAGCAAGGATTATTTAATGCATGGAAGCAACAGATAATGGTGTTGAAGGACTTTCACTATGATGGGATGGATTACAATAGTGATATTAGACCTTCATCTTCCATGGAATCCCAATTGGGATGACATTAGTAAGAAGAGTTTTATAATTTTTTGGATTTTTTCATATTTTTGAATTTTGTATACTTGGGAGCATTGGTCTTGAAACTTTGATTTATTTGTAAGCGCATGTTGAACAAATTCACCACATAAAATCTCTATAATTTCAACAACTATTATTGGCAGTGTTCTATCCATTTCTAGCAGTTCTAACCTAATGTTCTCCCCATTATACTCTTAATAATTCAATGCATAGCTTCATCATTGAAGGTAACCACCTTTCCTTGGAATGTGAGAAATAGTGGACACAAGGTGGTTATTAGAATAACCAATTTACAACTTTGAAGGAAATGTGTCCTAGGCATGTGTGCTAGGGGTTGAGCACCCTTGTTAGGAATTTAGCAAACCCTCCAAGAAATAATATTAAACTTCATTAAAGGTAAAAATATGTTCAAAATAGCATTGGACAAGGTCTTTTTTACCATTGTTCTTTCGTTGCTTGAGAGTGTTGAGTTTGTCAATGGTTTTCATATGCCATGTGTCCTCTTTCTTCTTGCAATGCTCCTCAAACATATCATTTTGACTTCTTCATGATATACCACATAAATCTCTTCCTACTTACACAATTGCACAACATAGTACAAATAGTGCGGCCAATGATGGAGTATTATCTCAATTGTGTGAATGCATTCTCATGTTGTTGATATGAATGTTGTAGGCAATGCCCAAGATGGAGTGTAATTGTTGTGGAGTGTAACATCTAGGAAATCCTTATTGAAATCCCATAAATGTGCCTAGTCCAATTTAAAATACTCCTAGATATTGCAGCCTCCATATTGGCTATGTTCATGGTAAGTAGTGGAGTCTAGTATAGATTGCACTTAGTGCTTGTTATATTTCCACTAAAATATTATTGCATAGTTGGCCATGTCTTTCTTCCACCTGACTAATTATCTTGATAATGTTTCCCTGTTGGTATCCCAACACCTCCAAAATACTACAATTGGTTGTTTATGAAATAAGCAAAAAATGCTAAATCTTTCCTCGTAGAAAATCCATTTGCAAACTTGAGGCTCCTCAGGAACACAATTATTTCCCCACTCTTTGGATCATATTTCATCAACTTTCTAGTATCATATCCGTTGAAGATAGACAACAAAAAGTTCCTTCATTGAAGATCAATAATATAATAAGTGAAGTATATCGCTCCTCCTAAAATCAAGATCATTTGTCAATTTAAATGGCACTCCCTCATCTTCATTAGCAATGGTTTTTTGCACGTCGTCCTTTAGAACCTACAAGAAGCAATCCAAAACAAGCATCTGTGATGTAAAGTTCACTATTTTTCCTATGAAACCTCATTCCCAATGGTTTGCCATAAATGTGCTTGAATTGTGGATTTGGTGCGAGAAGATTATTCATATTACATATTTCTTTATTGATATGATTGTGCCCTCCTTGCTACCGTTGAGTGCATAAAATAGGTCTAAACCAACATTCCCTTTTGTTGCAAATAGATTTAATATTCTTGTTCAGCAAATGTTCTAGAGATCTCTCCTCTACATGTATGCTTTCAAAACAAATATTTCAAGTGATATGCCCTTCTCTAAGAAATCAAATGTTTTTCTACAAGATGAGAATAGGAAGTGCATTTCATTTATCAATTGTTGTTTCTTTAAGATTCAGTAGTCTAGAATGATTTATGCTCCAAATGCACCCTTGTCTTTGGTTATAAACCAAAACAAGGATACATCAAACATCAAAAGTCATAAGTTGGAATCTCTATCACTCCTTGGTAGAAAATGGAAGTGAGATATTGAAAATGGAAAAGAACATCAATATCATGCCAAGGTTAGTGTGTATTGTTACAAGTTCTCTTTTTCCAGTGTTGGATAAGGCTGGTGTAAGCATCATCAAACCATGAAATATCATTCATCACTCTTCAAGCAATAGAGATTTAGACGACTCCAAAATATGCAAAGACATTATTGCCCCTCTTTGCTAACCTTAATAAAAAAAAATGCAGATGAAGTATGAGAATAAAAATCAAACCTGAAAAAGTACATAATATCAAGACCTAGGGATTGTTTCCCTTTCTTAGGAGGTTGAAAATATCTAAAACAAACCAAAAATTGGAAATGTCATTGTCCCAAACATATTGCAGTCTCAAAAATAGTCTTTCACTGATTTTTCATACATAGGTAGGGAAAGATCTAGAGACATCAATCACAGGAAAATTTTCGCGTCATTATTGCCATGAAAAAACCATTTTTGCTACATCAAATCCTCCCTAGTGAGGAGAACATACAATTATTCATCAACCATGGAAAAATCTTAATGTACCTCCATTGAGATCTCTTATTTATGTCCTATGAAGTGACCCTCAATGTTGATTGGAAGTGGAGTATGCCAACTCATATTTTCCTCCATCATGCTCTCACTATTTGTGTCATCGATGGGATCTCCATGAAGAAACCAATGATCCACATTTCAACTATGCCTTCAAATTGAAAAGAGAGTGATAATATCCTCATCCTCGTAGTTTTCATTCCCTTCATCACATGAGGGGATGATAACACCCATAAATTCTTCACTTTCCAAGGGTTTCTCTACCACATCTATCCTCTTCAAATATTTAAGGATCTCATCATTAAATTTATAAATTTGAAGAGATAAATAACTTGTCAAACCCTTTTCTTCATGCAAGTGTACATCATCATGATGATGTGCTTCTTCTATAGAATGCATAGCCTTCAAAGGAATTATGATATGTTGCAACAAGGTCTTCAATGACTTCATCACTCCTCTCTTCCTCTGGATCTGAAATCACAACTGGTTCACCCACTAGATTTTCGACATTTTCCTCTTCATATCTAACATCCCAACGCTTGTGAAATGCCTTGATCAAACCTACAAGTGAACATATCTCCCTTGGACTACAATTATAAAACCAATATAGTGCATCATTTTCCAAGGAATGCAAACATTTTCATCCTAACATACTTGTGGACAACATTGAATTTTGAAATGAATTCAACAAAAGATGTAACATGTAGTGCAATTGAGTCATTATGTCCATGGAACTTTGGGATATGCTTGTCCTAATTCGTATCAAGGAATTGATTTGGATAAGAAAAGAGGACAAAGTATGACAACCTTCTAAATAATGGACAACTGAACAAGACATCACATATTTAATCACAATCCCATAAGATTAAGTGAGCCATTTACATGTGCAAACACCCAATCTAAAATTAAAGTATAAATTTCCCTCAACACTCAAAGTTGCATCAAGGACTAGGGGGGTTGAGAGACTCTACCATAAACTCTTCTCATTGTGCAGAACCTCCCTCTCGATATTATTTCCAGCATAAAATAATAGTGTCTACTTTATCATAAAATCCTAATCATCCAAGACAAAAGAGGAGGAGGATGGAAACCTCACATATGCTTAGCCCTTGACTTCATCCTCTGTTAAAACATCTACTAATATTTGGAGGGGATATCCCTGTCAATCTAATCGTCATTAGAAAATGAGATATCTTATACTTTTATAGATCCTCTCCTCAAATGCTTTACAATAAAATAATATTCGGTGCTTTCTAGATCCACTTCTTCCTCCAAGAGAGAGAAATAAAATAATCATTCATAAATGCTCCTTATAGGTTGGGTGCTCCACTTAAATAATAAAATATATAAGACAAGGGTTTGAATGGTTTTTTGTGCCACTTATCATTCTCTTGAAATAGGAAAAACACCCTCTAGAAATAGGATTCTTTCTACCAAGTGTCTTGAATCCTTATATCATGTGTCCTTTTCTACATTTATGTCATGTGTCATTTCCATGAATTAGGAAACGTGGCCTCTGGATTAATTCTAGAAAAGGAATCCACTAAAGTAGGTTGGTCGACTAAAGGAGAAAAGAGCATTAGCGTTGTCAATGAAAGTAAATCTAAGAGAGACCAAGATCACAATAAGTCAATGAAACATGTTACATGAAGCATTTCAAATAAAGATGGTCTAGTTGTAGTAGAAAGTTGGTTTGTTTACATGCTTGACTCCTAGATTAATTAGCATGTGTTTTTTGTTCTCCTTATTTGGCCTTAGGATTGAGTCTGTGTCTAATGGCATCATTTTTGAGGTCTTCCAACCAAAATCGTGTCCTATTACCACCACTTGTTGGCATGTGTCATTTCATGACTCCAAACATGCCCCTATAATGCCTAGATAGTATACCAATAGTAATAGAGCATAATACAAGTGTGAAAGGGTAACACTATGGTAATGATTATGAGCTTATTGTGATACCAATAGGATACTATTAATGAAGTAGAACCATTGTACTAATTAGTGTTACAACTTGATTGGCTTATTGTTTCTGTCATTGATGGTGTTATAAGACATACAAGAAAACAGGTATTTGTCATATCTATCTTCATTGAGTGAGGGGAGTTCAGGTAGAATAGAGGAAAGTGAGACATCTAGTAGGTCTAACAAACAAAGATCAACTAAAGGTGAGAAGATCAGAATAAAATTCCATAGACGCATGGAATTTTTTCTTGTGAAAGGGGGATCATGTTCTTATGATCATGAGAGAATAGATGGCATCAAGGTTCCCTTGAGGTACAAACATATAGTGAAACGATGGGTACCCAAGGATCTTCCCGAAATAAACATTGATTTTTGTGTAAACAAAAGGATATACTGGATTGTTCCATCGTCATTACATGGTTTGGGGCTATTTTCCACAGATGGAATAAAGGTTTGTTATGAAAAATTAACTGAATTGATGGAGTATGTCGGACCCTGTTATATATACAAATATTGGATACGAATAGTCCAATATACAAAAAGTATGCGAAGATATGGCTTGGATGCAAATTATATACAGTTAAAAGACAATGATCAAAATAAATGAGCAACTATCTATATTGACGCTAGGCCAAAAGCAGTGAGGAATATTGCAGGGTTTATAAACTGTACACAGCCTGTGACCACAAATAAACAACCTGATTGCATATTTGAGGGGCTTGAAGGAAACCATGTATACATATGTGCCATAAAATCAATAAATGTGGGGGAAGAGTTATTGATTCATTACAATTTGAATTGAATAGATACAGATGTTGTTATTATGGGGACGATACATATACTAATTTACCCAACCTGTAAGAAATGACTCTTATATTTTATGATTTTCATTATGTTCTTTACGGTGTTAATCCATTTGGAGAGCTTCAGTCTGTTTACTCGGTGTGGCCTATTTTTGTTATCAACAATAACATTCCTCCTTGGATGTCAATAAAGAGGGAGGATTTCTCATACATTTGAATTTATTTCTCATGATAATGATCACGGTTCTAATTTTATTGTAATGTGGCAGGTTGATCGTGGTAAATCAAAAGCGGCCTCAGAACAGGTAAACGAACAACAATTTTTGAATTGCATTTAATGTGCATTTTGTTTTTGTGGCGATCAGTTATTTTATTTTTTTACATAACTGAATTATCATTTATTTTGTTGAATATGTAGTCGGCGGGCCATGATGTTGATGATGATTCGCTCGACGAAAGGGATTTGTATGAATCCCTCGACCCTATGGTTTTAATTAAAAAAAAAGATCAATAAAGCAAACAAGGAACTAGCTCACTTGTTAGATATTCTAGATCAAACTCCTGAGGTCGAAGAAAGGATCAGAGAAGTTATGACAAGGCTTAACACATATAATGTAATAACCATAATTTCAAGTGGTTTTATTTTTATGTCATAAGATCAATTATGAAAGCTTGATTTTTAACTTTTACATTATCTAAACAAAAAAATGTTTTCTTTCTTATATAGAGATTTTTGGATCATGTTAACCCCGACATGCATGGTGTTGGTAGTAGTGGTGTTGCATAGACACCACAAGGTCCTGACACAGGCCCTCGTAAACCTGCTAGGACGCAGCTATTCATATATCCACCTTCCACACCATTAGGTGGGAGCCACGAAATGCACACCCAGGAAGCGTCCACACAGGTAGGCTCTGGAGGTGGTGATGGAGATGAGGTTGATGATTTGGCCAACTATATGGTTTTTTTTCCTAAAGCAAGAAGTGTGACGAGAACGGGGACTCTTAAGGGCACATTTATGGTCAACAAGGAAGGGATTCCATTAAAACAAGTTAAAGTCCCAAGTAATTTTTAAAATTTTAATTGTCTCATGTTCTCTATGTACACAAATATAAATAATCTAAATTATTATTTTTAAATTAATAATCATATAATATGTGTGTGTGTAGGGAACAACAATTTTTATAGGTCCTTGGACAATAAGGCGTTGATGATTTTTGTTCCCACCATACGGGAGAGGTGTAATTCCCAGAATTTCGACCTCAAAAAAGAATTGATGGATTATCTTGAAAGCCTTTTTGGTGTAGACATATTTAACAAGACCTTGGCCACCGTCGCAGCTAGCTAATATTTAAAATATAGGTGAGAAACATATAGGAATCACTTGAAACAAAATGATAGGTACGAGAGTCCTCTGATGATTCCAGAAAGGGAGTGGAAGGCCCTCATTGAGGACGCAAAAGAGAATAAATTGACAGATGAAGGAAAAACACCCTATGGTTCCAGAGGGTAAATTACAATTTCAATTCAATACCTTCAATTTTTTTTAGATGTAAATAAAAGTGTGGTATATATTAACATACTTGAAACTTTTGATGATAGGTTGATTGACACTTCAAAGGAAACAAAATCAAGGCTTTCCAAATGTGGCCAGCGCATGCTAGGCCAGGGCGGCTACTTGAAGTTGCAGTCACGAATTGTAAGTACCCAAATATCTTTATTGTATCACCTTCAAAATTTTAGGTAATTGCAGCCAATAAAATTAAAAATGCATACTCTTATGCAATGCAGGGTGATGAGTTCGGTACTGAAACCATGGAGGAAGACCTCCAGCTTGGTTACAAGTATGGCTATAAAGTTGTAGTTGAACACCAGAAAAGCTTGGGGCAGTTACCAAGAACCACTTTGCAGGATAAGGTAAATAAAATTCAATCCACATTAACCTTTATTATTAAAATAATACAGTCATGTTTGATATCATTGATAAATTTAATGTGTTACAACTTTGTTTTAATCAGGGGAGCAACATTGTCAACCAGCCCACTAGTATTGGAGAGCAATGCATTTATAGCGGTTTGCAACCAAAAATTGGTTATCCCATGCAGTCCCATTCCACTGGGGTGTAGCCCCACAACGGTACTATGACCGAGGCACATGGCGGTAATATGGTTGTATTTTAATCATATAGTTAATAATTGCGTAGTTATACATGTTGTACTTCTATTTTTTTTACTTATACATTTATGATTGTACTTATAAATTTTGTGGTCTCAATGGCATAGAATGTTGTACTTGAGGGTCGTACATTTTAAGAGGATCACGCGGGGGAAACCATTCCAACGGTGTCGACCAGTGCACTAGGTAAATAATGACATTGCAGGTGTTTTTTTTAATATTACTGAACTAGTTCAATGATATTTAAAAATTGGCCATCTAAATTTTATATTTTTTTCTTTTTTAGGTGATGCCTCATCACAGTGGCCTCCATTACCCCATGAGTACCCCACGACTAAGCGTTCTCTATGTGAGAGGACGTAATCACAATCAGATTTTGAAGAGCACCCAGAGAAGGAAGACATAGATAGTGATGAAATGCTTAGGAATTTTAGAGCTAAGAATAAGAGGTCGACTAAAACTAAATGATGATGTACAATATTTTAATAACTATTTATAAAATCTATTTTCTATGAAATACTTTTTTGTACTTGTTGGGTCGCCAAAATGTCATTATTTTAATAACCTTTTACTTCACTTTTCACCATATTTCGCTTACCCACAACCTTACATTAAGACCATTTTCATGATTGCATATGAGTTTAGACCTATTATTTTCCAAAGCATTCATTTTAGTATTTTGAGTGAGTTTATGATTAAATATTGGAAAAATAACATGTTTTCACTTATATATCAAAGTGGGATGAGCTATATGATGTTTATAGGTGCATTTTAATACTCCAACCAAAGTCATATGATGGAATGGAATAAAGCCTCCTTTCACATCAATTTCCATTCTCTAGTTTTAGATGTAAAGTGTTTTAGTGTTGTGTATGATGTTATGGAATAGTTGTTACTTTGCTCTTAGGAGAATTGAGCTCACTCCAAATGGATCAAGGAAACATTTTATTTCATTGTAAACAGTTGTGAATATTGGTCTGTATATATGTTTGTTTTTGTTGTAAATATTTCAATAGATTTATATGTTGGGTATTGGGGAATTGAGAGTGATGTGAGGGGGGGAAGGGCCATAAGATCTTACGCCTTCACGTGGTTGGCCATGTTCAGTAGAGAATAATTTATTGGAGCCGTTTAATCTTGGAGCAAACCTCCCTCAATCTAACAAAGCAACAACAAAGTCAATGTTGACTTCGTTGTTGCTACTTCAAATCAAGGGGGGGCAGTTTGATCAAATATTAGACGCGTGGCTGCAATAAATTATTCTTGAAACCAAGAGGAGCTCATTCAGGTATGTTTTGACACTCTCATAAAAATGAATCTTAGAGTAATAATGCACTACAAATATGACTTGTATTGATTTTGTAGATATTTATGGAGGTTGAATGATTTTGGAAGGTACTTTAAGATCTTTCTTCGTTGAGTGAGGGAAGATCAATACAAACAGAGGGTCATACAACTGAAGAGAAACATGTGGGGGAAACCATTCCAATTGTGCCAACCATTTCATCAAATCATGTGTGATTTCTCCTTTCAGTATAGTTTATATAGCCATAATTTCTGGTTATGTTTAATGTTTATGAATTGTTATGTGATTATTTATTAATGTGGGGTTTTCTATGTGATAATTTATTGAGATATAACATCTATTTATTACTTGTCATGTTCTCGCCTTGCATCCAGTAATGGTAGATACGAGTCCATTTATATTAAGTGAAAGAAACCTTAGCTTCCAGTAGAGATTGATGAAGCGTTAGTTCATGCATCTACTGCTATGGGTCCTCCTAGAATAAGGCCAAATGAACAGAGAAAATTTTCCATAAATAGTGTTGTTGTACTATGCCTCATTTTTTCTAGGCATTGTTCCAAATCATGGAGCATGTGTTATTACCATCCATCCTAATAATATCATCTTATGTTATGTTTGTTTAATATTTGTCTTACCATATCCATTCCCATAGTTCATTTTTACCTTTGAGTCATCTCATGGATACAAAAACTTATTAGTGATTTGTTTTGACCCATAAAATAAAGGACTTTCATTTGACAAACTTCTAGAAGTTTGCTCAAATTACTTTCTGGATCACTTTAGGCTTATTTTTTGGGCCTAGTTAAGTGAAAACAACTTGTTGTTCGTGTTTTCTTACTTGCTTCACCCAATTTCCAACAATAATAAATAATTGGGTTTTAGGTTTCATGACACCCTTCTTCCATTATAGGTGTCATGAGTTTCAAGGCTAGCAACTAAGAGTTTGTGGGGAATAGGAATTGAAGAGGATGAGAGCCCTCCAATGAATGAGAGATTGATAAATCTATCATGCACTTATTTTACATTTCAAATACTGAATATGCACTCCAATCTTGTGTGGGATTGATACATACATTTGAACGGAACCTTGTATTCTAATAAACATGGGAAATTATGGAGTGTGCTTGTTTTGATCAATGTCTTGTTGACATTTGGAACCTGATGGATACTAAATTATAAAATCATGTTGTTAGCTTGGTTGGATGATTAGACAAAATTAATGATCTCTTAAGTGTTTTGATGCCTTTTGTCTTGATTAGCTTTGATGATTTCAAACCTATTTACTCAAGAGGATTTTAATGAGTGGCTTATGCATTGGTAATTTGTTGTGGGGATTGACTTTCCTTGGGTATGGAGGATCCTCAAGTGGTTCACATTAGTGGCATGGTAATGTCGTTCATGAAGTGATAAGAGTCTTACACTTAAGAATATAAATCATGGAAATCAAAGAACACATAATCCTACATTGCAACCAAATACTTATGCCCAACTATGTTATTATCCCTACTATTAAGTTCTTCATCACTAGTTGTCGACGTACCTATCATTAAATTGGATGATTATCACATGAATAAAGATAACTTTCAATTCATATATACCATATGTACACTTATTATCAAGTTTCATTAGTTACCACATATGAGAAATTATGAGTCAATGATTGATGCCAATTGATGTGCTCGCATGTTTTTAATTGTGAAGTTGTTCACATGCAATAGGAAATAAATAAGTTTCATGAGCATGAGAAGAGTTAAAAATAAGGGAATTTGAGTTGTGTCTAGAGATTCCTTTCGATTTGTTTGGAGATTAGTTACACTACACTAAAAGATGCAACATTGTTTCATAAGGAAAAACGCACATTTATGTAAAAGGTCTTATCCATGCTAAAAGACTCGCATCCACTAATGCAAATGTCAAGGGAAGGGAATCATAGATTTTTTATCACCTTAAAACGAATTAATTCTTCCAATCTGATTTATTATGTGTTCAAATGCTTTTAGAATTCGCTAACCCTTATAATGTTTTTTTCTGTAAAATCCTACTTTTTAATTAATTTCTTGTCATATCATTAATAAATTGAGAATACTAATCTGTAGGTTGAAATGCCGAGACGAGGCGAGATGGAATTCAACGCGGCTAGGGCCTAAACCCTAGCCGCCCCAGCTCTAGTTTTCGTTTGCAGGGGCGACGATCTTTGGCGGTAGCAGCCGATCAGGGTTCCCCGCATACAGAGGCCCGAATACATCTTCAGAGCGTTCCTGCGTGGCCTAAGTTCACCTGCGTTTTTGCATGCATACGGGTGCAGTGGTCTTGGCTTTCCATTGAGACTTGTCTTCTTATTTGCTGGAGGACGACGGCCTGCTATGATGGCCCCAGATCCGATTGCCGAGAGAGGAAATGACCGGTTGGAAGCATTCAAAGCGTTAGTCCGTTCGGCAGGACCCAAATCCAAGCCTTCCCTTTCGTCTAAGTTTGTTAAGAACATGGAGGAGATCCCTTCTCTGGAGCTATCTCCAGAGGAGCCTTGCAATCTTTCCCTCCTTCTAGCAGAAAAGGCCCTCATCGGAAAGTTTACGGGGTTATGGCCTAGCCCCAAAACGGTGGAGGCATGGATGGATGATCGTTGGAAGCCGCTGATATAGGGAAACGTTTCTCTGTTCGCAGTAGGCAGGGGTTTTTTCGTCTTCAGTTTCTTGAGCAAAGAGGACTGTGACCTAGTTTTCATATCTGGACCCTATTTCATGGGGTCGAGAGGACTGTTCTTAGCACCCTGGACTCTTGACTTCAATCCCGAAGCCGAGATCACTGCAACCCCTGTTTGGGTTAGGCTGCCTCACCTTCCCTTGCATCTCTGGGGGCCAGGATCTCTGGAGGATATTGGAAATAAGATTGGGCATTTCCTGGACAGTGTGGAGCCGAAAGGGGACCAGTTTACCTGCGCTCGCATTTGTGTTGAGGTTAACCTTGAGAAAGGTCTTCCAGAAGCCATTAAGCTCTCCCTGGGGGAATGGTGCCATATCCAAGAGCTGGACTACGAGCAGATTCCTTTTAAGTGCCTCTGGTGCCATGCTTACGGTCACTTCGCAAGAAGCTGCCCCAAAGCCTCTGAGGAGCCGGGACCAGTCAAAGAAGATGGTTTTCAGCCTGTATCTAATCGAAGAAGGTAGTCAAGGCGAAAGGATCCACTATCCCAGGCCCCGAAGGCCACTCATTCAGCAGAGGCAACCCTAGAAAATAAAAACAGCTTTGTTGCGCTGAAGGAAGATGAAGCCCTAGAACCAGAAGCAACAGTAGTCAAGGAAGACCCTCCGGCAGACGAAAGCCTTACGGAATCCTCCCCCCCAAATTCAGCAGCAGCGAGAGAAATTCGGGCTTCAGATCCGGAACCCTTTGCCCATGCAGGTCTGGTTGTTACATTCCCCTCTAGCGGCTCTGGGGGAACTTCTGAACCTGAAGACATTTCAGTCCCGTCTCCACCCCTTACCCGAGGGCGAAAGACCAACAAAGCGCGCAAAGAAAAGGAGGTGGCCTCCAACATTTCTTTAGGTTCTCAGAAAAAGTTGGACCCCTACATTAAGGGGAAATTTCAGCCCCCTCAGTATAATGCTTTGCTTCTGTCTTTTGCTATGCTCACAGTTTGTGAGAATTTACTCATGTATGCACTCTTTGTCATATTCTCAAATTAGCTCAAGGAGCAGAGGGGATTGGTCTCCCAAGGCATTCATAAGAAGGTTGGCAGCACTGTTAGAGGTAACCAACCTTCTTCATATTTGTAACTTTCTTATTCTGGCTGTCCAGAATGTCGATTAATGCAACATAACCGTTTTTGTCAAAAAAAAAAAAAAAAATGAGAATACTTGGTCCAAGAACCAAGTAGGCCTTGTAGGTAGTCATTTCATATGTAATCTATCATTCTAAATGCATTCTTAACCTCCATTTTTTCCCAAGATGCAAAAATATTCACACAAACCCATGATGGGTTCCTAGGGTCAAAACATGTCGTTTAATTAAAATTTTGTCATGTTTTAAAATTATTTTAACATTTATATATGGGAAACTAGATAGACCATGTATCTAGTCAATTTGTATGAAATTGAGTCAGACGAATGTGTGGATACACTTATATTTCACCTAGCTATCACTTAGTGCCCCAATGAGACCCCACAACAAAGTGAAACGGTTCCTAGAACTTACACACATTGGGAAAAAAAAATTGGTAGAAAAGAAAGGCAACCAATAGCTAACATCCATTCTCAATCCTTCCCTAGACTCAACATGGAGGTGGAAAAGATATGGGAATAGAAACACACTATTAGAGGATGTGCAACACTAGTTGGGAGAGAGAAGCTAGTGAAAATTACTAGAGGAAGGAACACTCTCTAGAGATAAGCCATGCATTTTGTTGATGTAGACCCCACCGAACCTCGTTGAAGTCCAAGAACAAGTAATTTTCACTACCAAAGAAGGTAGAGATGCTACTTGGAAAGCCCAACTATGCATTTTAGGCTATTGTACCTTGATGGACCCAATTGAGGGATGATTATGCATAAAGAGGGAGTGTGCACTAGTAGATAAGAAAAGTTTCACCCTTATTAAACCAACAATGTGTTTTTGTCTATTCAAACTTCACTAGACACCATTGAAGATACTAAAATATATTAAGAGAAAGAATGAATTGATGGGGTAACCAAGCTTGTTGCTTGCATAAGGGGACATTGCACTTTTTCTTCTCTAAGACTTCACTAGAGCATACCGAAGGAAGGAAAACATCCAACAAGACAAAAGAGATTGTTGGATGCACTGGGATGAATGGGAAAGGAAACAACTAGTGCATTTTATCCTCAAAACAATAGTTATGCATTCAATTTACTAAATTTATCCTTCCAAGGATAAAAATCATTGTTTGGGAGGGCGTTGCATGTTTTGGCATGCATTTTCCTTCTTTATCTTTAAGAGGAAAGGCATTTCTCTCCTTAACTTCTTTCTTCTTTTTTTGATGCCCATTATTTCTTTCTCTAGCTTATTTACTTGTAGGTTGTTTTTCAGATGTGGCGAAGCATTGTTGACAACCAAGGAAGCATGTCATAATCATATACATCTCTAGAAATTGATTTTAGTGAGAGAAAATGAGTTTTTTCTTTAGAAGCATGCATTAGCCTTCATAATCCATTGGCATTGCCAATGGATAATCAAAAAACATATCAACATCTTTCTTGGATATCTGTTGGATTCATTTCAAACTCAAGAGGTTGGTTATTTTTCTCTTGTGATTTATTATGGAGTGGGTTAATCATTTCTTTCATTTTTTGGCTCATAGCCTCCCTGAGAAATCTGTTGCTTTTCTGGGATGATCTAGCTTGGATAACTTACCATTTCTAGTGCTTGAATGATGTCTTGCAAGTCTCAAATCTCTCCATCCTTCTAGTTCATTTTTTAATAGTTTCCATGGTATTGTTAAGGAATGTTTGCTGATGAAACATTATTACATTGACCTACATGCATCTTCTCAAAGGTTTTTAAAATTTATTTCCTTCATTTATTGAGCCCATGTTGTTTTCTTACTTTTCATTTGTAACGACCTAAGCTATATTAGTTTGTTGTATCATCAAACATATGGGAGAAAAATCTTCATGACTTTGAGAGAGTGGGAAAGAAATGGCTTTAGTGAGTAATCTTTTCATATGTCGATCTTTTAATTTACTAGATTCTATAATGTTGTTAGCACCATTGTGTATTATATGTGTAGGGGAAATAATATATTAACTCAAAGGAAGTTCAATCATTGTCCATCCTAGTGATCATAAGCTTGAGATCTCATGTTGATTATTGAATGTTATTATTAAGTTTTAAGCTAGTATGGTTGTGAGGTATTACCTTCATTCGCCTTCCTTATTCACTCATTGATTTATTAAATTACTTTGTTTCATAGTTTATTATTTTGTTAAATTGTGTTAATGGGATGTTTTCTTATAAGGGTATGAGGACAGTGGAGAAGTCAAATAAGGATCTAATGATAGACTTGGACATACTTCACTTGGATATTTATTTCTATCAAGTATTCATATTTAGAGCCATTAGCAAACCTTGTATTCTAGATTGGAGAAAATTTTCAAATGTCATGCATTGTTGCCTCTTTGATATCGTTTTGTTTGTTTTTTATTTTTATTTTAAAACACCTACAGGTCGTCGGTCTTCTGACGTCTCTAGCATCGTTTCCATAGCGTAAACGTCACAGGTAAGACATCGTTGATATAGCATACACGTCGAAATGTCGGTATTACCTTCCATCGTTCTTTCGACGTCCATAGAGATGATGCCATGGTGCAATGTCACAGGTGAGACGTCATTGATATATCATACAAAGACCGGCGTTGCCTTCCATCGATATTTCGATGTCCCTAGCATCATTGCCATGGTGTCAACGTCGTAGGTGATACGTCACCAATATAGCATACATGTTTAAAGACCAATGTTACCTTTCGTCGATCTTCTGACATTCCTAGCGTCGTTGCCATGGCGTCAATGTCACAAGTGCAGCATCGCAAGTGAGATGTCTCGGCATCGTTGTAGCAACGTCCATAGTGGGATTGGACAATGAAGCCTGAGATGACACATTTCCACATGAAACATCACAACAGAGACGATATCTGTGTCGTCGGAAAACCGATGTCATGTGAAATGGCATTTGAGGGGGTTCGATGTTTATCGTTCTCTTGACAATATAAAGTGGAAATTGCTACGAACACGCCATCGGAATTGAGAGAGATGTGAAGGGATGTTGCATAACTTTTTGTACTTTTGTTAGTTTCCTAAGATGTAGAGTTAGATCCTTTGTTAAAATTATTTTGGTCATAACCCATCCTTGTCTTATTGCTTGGTGATCTTTGACTACTAAGAATATTGTCCAATATTTTTGAGTTGTTTTCAAATCTTGAGTGGTTCTTCCCTTTCTCAAGTTCCCTTTTTAGAAGCACAATTTCAACCTCTAGATTTTCGCAATCTTGTTGCTTATCATTGAGTTGTTTTAAAATGACTTCTTCAATTATTTTGGCTTCTTGGAGTTCAGTCTTCAAGTCAATAATAATTTGTTCTGATTCTTTGATAGTTTTTGAAACTTGCTTTTCTCTTGATTTTTTTCCCTTCATATTCCACTAGTTGTTCTTTCAATGACTTGTTCTTCTTTATATACTTCCTCAATTCTTCAAGAGCACTAATAAGTTATCCTTCAAGGTCTACTTCTCTTTCAACTTCAGAGTTTTATTCAATATCATCAACAACTTTATTTTGAGATTCTATGCCCATAAATAAAAGTTATGTCCTGTCATCTTTTTGGTTTTTAAAAAAAAACAGAGAAAAATTATATTAAAAGAGTTGCAGATAATCGCAAGAGAAGTACGAGAGTTGAGTTGTGGGAGTTGTAATTACAAAATTCACCTCCCTGTATGCTCCCAGTAGGTATGTGGTGAGAAGAGGTGGGATTTTCTGCTATGCTAAATCCAACCTGAGCTTTTACAGTAAAGATCTTACAGTAAGTACCTAACAAAAAAACTATTAAACAGAGCATATACTTAAAGCTTGTTCATGTTCGGTGTTGGGGGTTCTCCTTCTACTGAAAGCCCCAGATTTAGATCCAATCGCGGCCGAGGTCTTGGAGAAGAAGCTTCATCGGAGATGGCTGCAGAAGTTACTGGGGAGGCCGAAGGCGAACCAGTACCAACCCCAAACTGAGGAATTTTTATTTGTTGCCTTAACGCCTCACATTCATCCCTTGTTCGTTGATGTTCTCCTCGGTGTTGGATGGTGATTTCCATTACAGTTAAGACTTGAGATGAGAGGGATCTGAGTTGAATTTGCAATTTTTGCACCATATTCACCAATTCCTCATTCTCTTCCACTGAGATGCCGCGTTGGCTGCTTGTGCTCCTTATTTTGTTGGGGTTGCTTTCGCTACCTGTCTAAATTATGCAAGTGCCTGTATCTACAATCGTAGGAGGGGTAGAGTTCACTCTCTTCTACAGAATATGAAATAGATCCAATAGATGTGGCATTCGTCCTTTGATATGCTCCATCGTCTGCATAAGATTCAAAGGGAAATTTTGATTTCCCATTTTTGAATGGACACACGAGATGCTACCATGCCCTCTGCTGATCTTGGTACTGCTTGCATTACCGAAATTCAATGGATAGTACGCCCCTGGAGTCATGTTGAGTGAATCCATCCCACTCCATTTCTTGTTACCACGTTCTCGAGCAGCTATAAGAATGTCGAAGTGACCTCCCAGGGCAGGGGAGATGGATGGTGTGTGTAGAGTGGCACGCGCTGAGATGGAGGGAGCGTCAAGGTGGCGAGAGGTGAGGTATAGCAACTTGCAGGCCCAGATGCATGTGCCAAGTGGCGGAGTCAGGGGATAGTTGTTGTGACGTGAAGAGTTCACGCTAGTATCCAGATTCAAAGTCCAAGTGTCGAGTTGAGCGGACAGGTGAGCTGGATGCCAAAATTCAAGATCTTGTCAAGTGTGTGACTGGATCATGGGATGGGTCTATGTTGTGTCAGTCCATTGACAACTAGCGAACCCGACTCCAGAGCGATTTCCAGGTTTGCTTGGGTATCAGCCATTTGATTATTGTGTCTAAGGATGTGGAAGAGGGAAATATTAGAGAAGTGTTTGATAGTTGTCGAGATTCGTTGGAGTATGAAATTTAAGTGGATATTCGGGGGGTGGGATCCTTTGCGGGCTTGATTTATAATTATTTTAGAATCGCCTATGACCGAAAGGGAGTGGATGCTCATATTTTTGGCGAGGAGAAGGCCTTGATACAAAGCGTAAGCTTCAGCTTGATTATTGGATGTGATTCCAAGGCTCCAGTGGAAGGCGAGTGTTTGATTTCCTCGTGGGAAAATAATGACCCCTCCTGCTCCTGCCACCGCGGCGTTTCCCTTTGATGCTCCGTCGAAGTAGAGAGTATGTGTTTGTTTCTCATTGTGTTGGTGTAAGAAATCAGAGTCTTCATGAAGCTGCTAGGAGGATCTCGTTAGAAGGGGGGTGGAAAATGAGATGGGTGGAGAGGAAAAAAGTGGAGATCCAATCAGATTCTAATGTGGAGGAGGGGATGAAGGAGATGGTTTTGGACTTGGAAAGAAATAATTCAACCATAAGGGTGGTGGATGTTTTAGCTACAAGAACTAGGGGGGAGCAGAGGTTGGAAAAGATGGCCCTATTTCGAGAGCCAAATTTTCCAGCAAATATACTTAGGTAGGGCTTTAAATAAGTCTTTGAAGAGAGGCTTGTTCTTGAGGGAGCCACGATATAGGGATTTCCAAATCGAAAAAATCTCTCTTGGTTGGGACGGCCATCTGATTTTGTTGTGGAGGCCTTGGAGGGTTGATTTCCACACAGAGGTAGCATAGGGGCAATGAAGGAAGATATGTTGAGAGATTTACTATGCATTGCGACACAGCTCACATCTGAAAGGGCCGTGTATGTTCCTTTTGAGAAGATTTTCACCTGTAAGTAATTTTCCATGCGCCACTATCCAACAAAAATCATTTACCTTAAGAGGATTGTCGTTGTTCCAGAGGGAATTCCAGATCTTATCTTTGGGGGGGGGGGGGGGG
>ML780082.1:213835-230038 GCA_009831015.1 Picea engelmannii | reverse complement strand
TCTATTTGGGAGAGAAGTTGTGAATATCCTTGCTTAACTGAGTAAATACCATTGCCCCAACCTCTCCTGTGTGGATGATTTTAGGGGCTAAATTTCGCTCATGGGCTAATTTTCCATGGTTTTTCCAAAAACGAGGTTCGCTATTTTAAAAATGATTCGCCCAAATTCTATAGGATAAAATTATTTTACCTTAAAAATCGCCAAAATTTTGTAAAAACTATATCAAATCCTCATAAATTTGAATATTTTTACAAAAATATTGCCAAACATTTATAGTTGGCATATGAAGGATTAGTAAGATTTGTCAAGGTTTCTACATTTTAAAACAAATTTCCATCCTTAAAATCATCCCTACGGTCTCTTATATTTTAGCATGTTGCAAATGGGGGCGCAACCACTCAATAGGCTTTGCAACTGATAGGTTGTGCCTTGAATATTTCTTGGAATATTTTGAAGGTTCCATCCTATCCAGTCGCCTGAATCAGTGTTCCAGGAAGAGATATCCGAGATGTATTTTTTTCCTTGTGATTCTAGCCAGTTAATGAGAGGTCGAAGTTGAATGTGTTGCAAGAGAGGCTACTTGCCCATGATGTTGTCTGCTCCAATAAGGATCTTCCTTCCATTCCCTGGAATCTAGGTGAGTTGGCTTTTAATGAGGGGGATGGAGGCAGAAAGAAGCTTCCCGATTGGAGAGCCATTGCTTAGGGAGTGTTGTTATTCTAAACACTTGAGTCTGTCCCCTGCTAGGTATTTCTTCAAGAGAGTTGTTTTCCACCAGTCCTTCCTCCCCGAAATAAGATTCCATAAGATTTTTTCTCCCATGGACAAGTTGGAGACGGTAGGGTCTTTTATGCCCAGGCCTCCATTTTTCTGTGGGTGTTTAACAATATCCCAGTTGACAAGGTGGAATTTTTTTGTTTTAGTCTTTCCTCCTTCCCAGAGAAAGCGTCTTAGGAGATGGTAGATTGAGGTTTTAATGCTCCCAGCTGCAAGAAGAGAGGAAAATTGAAAGATGGGGAGAGTAGAGAGGACTGATTTTAATAGCACAGTTCGGCCGACCAGATTGATCCAGAAGGCGCCCTAGTGGTCCAGCTTGTTTTTTATTTTATCTAGGATTTGGTTCCAAGTTGTATTAGGAAGAGATTTAAGACAGATTGGGATGCCAAGATATATGAAGGTTTGCCATTTTTCTATCAAAGGAAAACGGAAGACATTTTCTATCAGGTGAGTTGTTCTTGTGGGAATGTTCCAAGTGTATACATTGGATTTGGCACTATTTATGAGGGCTCCCGAGGCCTGGGTGAAATTATCCGGAGCATTTTTTAATCTCTTAGCTATGACAATGGAGGCACCTCCTATGAGGAGAGTGTCATCAGCGAATTGGGAGTGATTTATTCTCTTTGTCCCTCGAGCGATTTTGATACCAGGAATTCCCTTGGAGGTTCGATCCTTTTCCAGCTACCTACCAAGCGTTTCTTCCATAATTATGTAGAGGGGGGACAAAATGTATGCGGGCTTGGCCCAGTTAATCTTTGTTCTGCGACTAGATCACGTCCTTGATTGGGTTTGAGCACAAGACCTTACCTTTGTTGCAAGAACGAATTTACCATCCAATCGCCTCCACCGACCTTAGTTATGTCCTGTCATCTTCACTCATGTTAGATGAACTATTGTCTTCTTTGGAGTATAAGTTTTTCTTTTTCTTGTAGAATTTATTTTTGTTTCTAGTTTTTCTCTTCTTAATTTCTTTATGATTATAAGTATCTTCATCATCATTATCCACATGCTTGGGATAGGGACATTTGGAGGAAAAATGCCCAACTTTGCCACAGTTGAATCATTTGAAGGGTAACTTCCCTTTATATTTCCTAGTCCCCTTCTGGGGTTTCCTTAGAAAATTGGCTTCTTCTTCATCTGATATGTCTGAGTGATTTTCATTTGGCACAGGCTCATGGTTCTTAGTTGTTTTTTATGCTTTGAAGGTTGTTTCCCTTTTTTATGACATTTCTTGCCTAGTTCTCATTTCATAGGCTATGAGAATCCCATGAAGTTCATCCATTGCAAGTTTGCCAAGGTCTTCTCGATCTTCCAAGGTAGATAACTTAGCATCATACTTCATTGGTAATGATCTCAGCACCTTTTGGACAATAATTTTGTCTTTTAATTCTTCTCCCGGTGCTCTGATTGAATTGACTATTTCATCCACTCTTTGAAAATATTCAGCAATGTTTTCTTCCTCTTTCATCTTCAGACTTTCAAACTACCCTTCATATGTTTGAATTTTGGCTTGTTTGACTTTAAAATATCCTTCATAGATGACTTTAAGTTTGTCCCAGATTTATTTTTTCGATTTACAGTGCATCACATTTATAAATATAGGATTTGTTAATCCACATAGAATTGCATTAATAGCACTTGAATTATCATTGCAGAGTTTCTTTGCAGCAGCATCTGAAGGTGCAGCAGTTGGTGCAGTGTAACCATTTACCACATATATCCAAACATCACATCCAAGATCCATCAGGTAACTTCTCATCCTTATACTCCAGAATGCATAATCATTTCCTTTGAACAATGGTGCTCTATTGGAGGACATTCCTTCTTGTTGATCCATTAGATTTCTCAGAATCTGCCTTCAAGTGGTTAGACTGTGATGAAGGAACCTGCTCTGATACCAATTGTTGAAATATTGGCCAATACTGAGAGGGGGGGGGGGTGAATCAGTATTTGCCTCTTTTTCAATATTTTTATAATAATTAATTATTAAACTTATTAATCACAACAATTGATCAACAAGAATGTACTGAAAATAGAAATTGATTATAACAAACACAAAAAGTACAAGTTACAATGTGTAGGAGACACCAATCTCTCTTCTTTTGAGCACCAACTCAAGGAGACACCAACCCCTTATTTAGAGCACCAACTCCTTGTTTAGAGCACCAACTCTAGGAAGCACCAACTCCCTTGTTTCAGGCTTCAACCTGTAGAGGAATGCAATCCTCCCTTGCTCCTCCCTTCCACCCTCACTTCATGAGCCTATTTAATTTCTTACTTGGACTCTGATTCTGATTTGATCTTCTTAATTAAACCTTAGAGACACCTTCTTTCCACCAAAACCTTTATGTTTATATAGTCTTCCAACTGTTATTGAACCACTGTGTCTTTTTAACAATGAACCATTATGTCTTTTAATAATGAACCATTTCACCTCTTCATTTAATTAACAATAATGTTGATATTTCTATTGTTATTGATAGTAGATTTTAATTTATAAAGACTTCAAAACCCTTGTAAGTTGTTCAACATTTATCTCTTCATGTGCATTCAGGCTTGTAGCAACAATAGAATGGTTGGATGCTAAATTATGTTTGTTATTGTCGTAACTATTCTTGAATAAACTTTGACTTTGGGAGTTTAACTAGATTTCGAATTCTGAATTTCCAATAAAGTTTTTTGAGTGCCTTTTTACAATAATACAGTTCTTCTTTTATTTATTTTATAAAATATTCATAAGGGTATTTTAATGCATCCTAGTGTTTTTGTGACTGCAATGTTAACAAGCTCTTTAATACTTGGTCTTTTTCTTTCTCATCATTGATTTATAACAATGGTGCTTTTCTCCTATCACCTACATGACCACAAACTCTCTTTTTTTCACTTACCACCAATGGTTCAAACCCTAGGCTTAAATGTTGTTTAATTTGGCCTTTAGCGGCAAGTCTCAAAATGTGAGGGCTTATCCACCATGTGATCTAAGGTCCTGATCTTGGGCTTCCTCCTTTAAAAATTTTCACAAATTCTAACTCTCACATGACCAAGGTCGTGACCATAACCCAAAGAAAAGGCTTATCTCGGCACCATAGCAAATCAACGGTTGTAACTTAATCATCAGTTGAGTGGACGGTCAAGGTTTGTCCTTTAATAAAATCGACAGTTCGGACTTAATTAACCATCGAGTGGACGGTTCACATTGATTTCGCAAATGAAACTTGCACACGGTATACTCTCGGGGAAAAAATGTGATGAAACACCATGCTGACACGTGGATAATACACTATGAACCCTAACTTCAATGACCTTTGACACAATCACCTCTAAGACAATCATCCCTTAACACAATATGACCCCTAACACACCTACCCCTTAACATACTTTGACCCCTAACAACTATGATCTGAACACACTTTATCCTTTGGCCCCTATGACACTTGACACAAACATGTCCTCACACATTATGATCCCAAATACATTAACCCCCAAAACACATTAGAACCCTTAACCACTATGACCCTTTAACCCACCTTAACATTGAACCATTGACTTTAAATACTCTATTTCCTACAATGCGCTAATATCTTAATATACTTTGACCCTAACCATTATGACCTCAAACGCACTATACATTCTAACCATAATAACTCTTGGTAAAATTACACCCCAATACACATTGACCCTTAACCGTTATAACTCCAAACACACTATCCCTGCTAACCATGTAACTCCTAACACAATCCACCTGTAACACACTATCACCCTAATATACTTATCAGGTAAATTTTGAAAACTAAAATAGGTCTCTTAAAAGATATATTAAAAATTTTGAATCAATCAATCATTTTTCATAATCATGTTTTCCTACATCATAAGGCAATATATTCTAATTGATAATTGCTTTAAGTTTTTAGTTTTTGTTTTGTACATGCTTTGGTGTAATATTCATTTTCTATATATTTTGAGGATGGTACCTAGGGTAAACCTTAGAATCTTCAAGGCACAAGGATAGACAACAACAAGGTTCGAATTCATTACAACAATATACTCGTTAGGAGCTCAACATGACACTTACAGGAATTGAGCCTAGGTGGGGAGGATAACAATCAGTCCTCCCCAACCACTCAAGCTAAACTCAATTGGCATTTTGTTACACACACACACACACACACACACACACACACACACATATAGAGAGAGAGAGAGAGACGACAATGTGAGTGCTTTTTTGTTATTGAGTGGCTTGGGGTTTTGATTATTGCATTATATTTGTGTTTTTCTTTTCGATTATTAGCATTGTACAAAAGTTTTTATGGACTTGATCATTCTCACAAGAGATCTTCGTGGATTATTAACATGCCATGAAGGAATATGTTCTTCATTGGAATTTTAGGAAGTGTTATTTTGTTGTAGAATAATGTATATTTTTTGCCTAAGGGAATTTTTGTACCGTCTCATAAAAAATCAATGCAGATTGATGGTGTTTCTGATCTTTGGAGATTGCAAATTGATTACAATAAAAGACAACTTATAAATATGCTTGGATTGGGATTGATCCCGTGATGATGCATGATTTCTTGTTGCTTGCCTTGTTATTGGATTGGTTCATGAGTTTTATTGTGAGGATGGATTTCATTGTAGGTATGATAGACATGTGGAGTGCAATACTTTTTGGAAAACCTTTCATTGTAAAGCATAATATAGGGTGGATGATGAGGTCCCTAGTGAATATTTTGTGGGAGATGCCTTTTAATACCTTGAAGGTATGTGAACTCACAAGACCTTATTTACATTTTGTAGCTTGAGGTTCATTTGTGGGATTACTAAGAATATACGAGCTTTTAATACACTGCACAAAAAAGAAACTAATGTAATATATTTGTGCAATTATCCATATTTGGAGTGATGAATGAACCGATATTGCATGATGTAAAAGGGCATATGTTGTAAGCTCTCATACATCACGCAAACCCCTTGTTAATAGATGTCTCGATCGTATGAGTTGTAAGGAGTCATTAACACTTATTAAAGTTGGGTCATGTCTCTAGTGTTTGTGTGGATGGAAGAATGATTGTAATGAGTCATTAGCACTGGTTAAAGTTGGGTCATGACTTTGGTGTTTGTGTAGATGGTTGACTTGGGAATTCTAATAAGCTTGATAATCCATAATTTGAATTCTTGTGTGGATGGAAGAATGATTGTAATGAGTCATTAGTGCTTGTTAAAGTTGGGTCATGACTTTGGTGTTTGTGTGGATGGTTGACTTGGGAATTCTAATAAGCTTGATAACCCACAATTTGAATTCTTGTTATCTTTAGGTGACTATGATTGTGACAATGTATGGTTGAGAGAATCTATAATTTCTAGGGCAGCAATTCTAGATAGGTATGAGACAAAGTTGTTATGAGAGGCCATCCTAGACCAAATGGAAACATGACAAAGATAGTAGGGAAACCATAAGTACTCGCTATAGAGGAGTGTTGGAAACAGCTCCTAGTTTTTCTATGGTTGTCATGTGAGGTCATTGGACAATGCATGAGTTGTCATCTTATGTGAGTTTAGTGTGTGCCTAAAATAGATTTAGTAAGATTTTATGTCCTGGTAGTGACCCATGGATAATTTTAAGGATGTAAATTTTTATTAAAATGTAGAAACCTGGGCTAAACTTAGTAGTCCTTAATATGCAAAATGTATAAAAATTGGCAATAGTTTGGTAAAAATATTCAAATTTACAAGGATTTTATAAAGTTTCTATAAAATTTTGGCATTGTTATTAGAAAAACGGAAATTGACAAATCTTTTTTGAGAAAAAAATCCGTGAAAAATTTAGCCCATAAAATCATCTCTGTGTCCTATTAATATGAGCATGAGAAAAGATCAAAAAGGGTGGAGTTATATTATGATTTTTTATGAGGAGCTTTTGTATTTAAAGAAATTCAAAATTAATGTGAATAGAGTGAATGTGTTATTTCACACATCCATCTTCTCTAACATTGATCTATGGTATTGATTGTATTTTCTCTGTACTATTGAAATCTAAGAAGTAATGTATATTTTTAAGTTTGTGTTTAGATGATATCTCTCATATATGTATTTTATTGGGAATTGAAAGTAATGTATATTTTTAAGTTTGTGTTTAGATGATGTCTCTCATATATTGAAATCTAAGAAGTAATGTATATTTTTAAATTTGTGTTTAGATGATGTTTCTCATATATGTATTTTATTGGGAATTGAATGTAAATACATAGTGAATTGAGCATAAACTCAGAAAAACAAATAATCTTTAATTATAATATTTTTCTGCTTAAAAAATATTAACCCAAACTTTTGGTTAATGTATGACTTCATTGCTTCTAAGGTCTTCATGACCGTCCAGTTTTCATTCTTTTTACATAAAAACTTAAACTACATCCTAATCAACTATTTCTCCCATAACTTTATCAATTTTAATTTATTTTATATAAATTCGTAAAATAATATTATGATCTTTTTTTTTTATATTTAGATTTGAATTTTATTCGGATGAAGTATATCAGTTCAACAAAGGGGCACTGAAAGTTGTAGTTAGAGATTTAATTTTTAGTCCAATGCCTATGTAAATGTATAGCATTATGTTTATTGTATTTGTTTATTTTGTTAATTAATAACTGGTTGTTTAATTAGTTTTTGCATTGATTAGTCAGTTTTGTTTTGTGTTTAATCCTAATTAGTAAATACAAGTATTACTCTATTTTGTTTGCTAAGTTGATTTTAGCATCGTATTAATATTTTTATTTAATTTTCCCTAATAGTTTATTTGGACATTTCTATTAATATGGATAAACGTCTGTAGTTTATTCAAAGTCCCCCAGATAAGGACGGTGCCCCCTCTCAGAGCACTGACAAATCGGCAACTAACACAAACAAAACTGTCAAGGCTATACTCGGGATGGTTTTTAAGGTATCATCATACAGGATCTAACAAATGAATTTGAAGGCAAAATTCTCTCATCAATCTTTCAGAATCAGCTGAGTGTCAACGTTAATATGAACTACTCCCATGATGAATAATGACTATAACAGTGTCTTCGGAGATTTGCTCGTTGTCACAGTTGAGGCCTCGTATAGCATAGATATGATGCCTTCTGAAACATGGATATATCAGACTAAATATTTTTATTCTAGGATAATCATTTCAAAAGCCAAGTGATTAGATTTATTTCCAGGAATACGGTTCACTTGACTCGCTAGACTTTTAGAACCAAAATAGCCCTGAAATGGCACTGAGGCCCCAGTATAGATTTCTGCAGATAAAATACTCAAGATTACCCTACTGCACAAGTATCATGGAGAGCAAGTTCAAAATAGATAAATCCAAGAGTCCATAGCTTTTGCAATCAAAATTACTTCAAGTGTATGCAACATCCATATCAGGTCAAGTCACAAGGAAAGTGTTTAATTATTTTGGCATTCCATATGTGAATATATAGCTGACGTATAAAAGAGGCACAAATTTCGCATAAAGTAACTGACAAATATTACGTTGGAATATCTGCAGCATATTCCAAGATAGATGCCAAAAAAATCTAGAAATTGATATCTTGGGACATCATAAATACAAGAGTAAGTGTAAGCCCCCGAAACCAAAGACTCGAAAAGGATTGAAAAACTGAAGACTAGTTTGAAGTATAATTTACATAGAAATCATTTCTGAATACAGGACCTGCGAAATATTTAGCAGTACACAACCTATAACATATTTCTTAAGATTTTACATCTACAAGACTTAAAAATCTGTTCAGGGCCACATATTTCATGGCTTTCAAGGATAAATGCTTTTCTTATTTTCAGATATGTAGAATGATCACAAATACTTTGTGATACTCTGCATAAAACACATTTTCATGTTCAAAAAAAATTACCGTATTCTCAAGCAAGCTGGCGTGACTAAACAAGAATTCACAATCAAGGTCCCATAGATAGTCTCCCCATGATTTGTTGATACAGCGTTGAGTTTGTGGGATTGAAAGGTAATTGGTTCCCAAAACCAGAATCATCGTTTTGTTCTTCTTTTGGCCTCAGAAATCTCATGCCATTATCTTTAGCTTGACCAAAATATGGCTGAATGGGAACGATAGGCTTTCCACTAAGTTCGATGCCAGGCAATCCATGGTTTGTAGTGCCATGAATCTGCATTGGAAATGGTGGATGCCCTTCTGCAATTTGCCTTTTATCAGTGTGACTATTACCTAAACCAAACATCCCAAAACCCATCCCTGCACCCATTTTCAGGTCAAGACTCCCTGCATTCTTATCTTGCAAACATAGGTTCCCATCTACAACCTTTTCAAAATATGCTCGTTTCCCATATTCATTCCTAGGATCCAAATGTCTATCAAACCGGGAAACGATGCCTTGAACTTGGGGAACAGGCCGAGAAACAATGTCTTGAACTTGGGGAACAGATCGTGGTATAGTATTCATAGGCGCTGGGCCATTAGTCTGCATAGCTAGAGGAGCAGCCCCATTCCCTTTTGCAGCATTGTCATGGCTGCTGTTTCGGGCAGCAGGTACATCATGGTTATGCTTTCCTTCATATGTTGTGATCACTGCCTTTGGATCATGTGATGCTCTTTCCACATGCTTCCTCACTGGACATCCTGCATTTGTGCATTTATAGTAACTCCTGCCAACCGAGACAGTTTTCAGCAGCAACAATCATGAGACATCCATCAGAAAAACATATGCTGAGCAATTCAATTTGAGAAAATATTACTGTAAACATGCAACAGAATGCAGATTATGTGGTATCCAACTCCACAAAAGAGTAGGGCAAGGAACAGATAAGAGACTAGATCCCAAATATTAGTCCTAATGACAGTAGACTAAATTTAAAAAGCTTTTTGGTGACAATATTGAAAATCATTTGCATTATTGTCATCTGCTATGGCAACTTAAAAAAAAAAAACAAATACTCGGTAAGACCATGTAACAAACACTTGGTAAGCCCCAGGTGGTTAGCTCAACCAATTGTTGCCAATGTTGCTGCGCATTTGACTAGTTCTGTGCCCACAGGTGCCCAGTTCGAATCCCCCTGGGTGAGGTGCAGTGGTCTATTAAGCTGATGGGTTTACTAGGGATGCCATCCACAAATATGGGGAAGCATCCCTTGGGTTTACCTGTGAGGTTTACCTGTGAAGTTTAGCTGTGAGGTTTAGCTGTGAGGTTTTCCTTGGAAAAAATAAACAGGCACTTGGAAAAAAATTGACTTCCAGACAGAAACACAGGAAATAATGACAGTAGACTAAATTTAAAAAGCTTTTTGGTGACAATATTGAAAATCATGTGCATTATTGTCATCTGCTATGGCAACTTAAAAATGAAAAACAAATACTTGGTAAGACCATGTAACAAACACTTGGGAAGCCCCAGGTGGTTAGCTCAACCAATTGTTGCCAATGTTGCTGGACATTTGACTAGTTCTGTGCCCACAGGTGCCCAGTTGGAATCCCCCTGGGTGAGGTGCAGTGGCCTATTAAGCTGATGGGTTTACTAGGGATGCCATCCACAAATGTGGGGAAACATCCCTTGGGTTTGGGTTTACCTGTGAGGTTTTCCTTGGAAAAAAAAAACAGGCACTTGAAAAAAAATTGACTTCCAGACAGAAACACACAGGAAATAATGACAGTGGACTAAATTTAAAAAGCTTTTTGGTGACAATATTGAAAATTATTTGCATTATTGTCATCTGCTATGGCAACTTAAAAAAGAAAAACAAATACTTGGTAAGACCATGTAACAAACACTTGGGAAGCCCCAAGTGGTTAGCTCAACCAATTGTTGCCAATGTAGCTGGCCATTTGACTAGTTATGTGCCCACAGGTGCCCAGTTCGAATCCCCCTGGGTGAAGTGCAGTGGTCTATTAAACTGATGGGTTTACTAGGGATGCCATCCACAAATGTGGGGAAGCATCCCTTGGGTTTACCTGTGAGGTTTTCCTTGGAAAAAAAAAAGGCGCTTCGAAAAAAAATTGAATTCCAGAAAGAAACACACAGGAAATATTAGCCTTGCTACAGGCTGTATGAAAAGATTCTCTCTGCAAAAATTGCTCCAAGTAGTATTACATACCCAAACCATAATGGAGTATTCAAATCGCTAGAGAAAATTTCTTATCCACATAAAAACGTAGCAAAGATTACCTCAAATCAAAATGCTTTCACATATATGCCATTAATAAAGACCAGCCCTCCTGCAAAACTGTAGCATACTTTCAACAAGCATACAATCTGGTAACTTCGAGTTCAAATACCTCTCAAACCCAAAGTTCATACAAGTTTGCATCCCCACATCTAACAATCATCTACTCTCTGATTTAGCATAAATTTTAAAATTTTCCTTTCATATGATATTCTAATTTAATGCTAAGACACCTGAGAATCAGTCCTCTCAAGTTTCAACCCAAAATTACTTGGCTTTTGAGGCAGAACCCCAAACCTACCATGAAATTAACAGCTCAGACACTGTCTCCTGTAAAAATAAACAAGAGAAAAGCTTTCAAGATTCACATCTAAACTTATCGGTGTGCATAAGAGCTGCAACCTGTAATTTTCAGAGACACTGCTGCATTCCATAAGCCATACTACTATCTTGCAAGGACCTTATTTTAAGGTTTCCAATTTAGACCTTCTCACTGTAAAGTCAAGACTGTTCACAATCAGCCAGAACACTAACAAAAGTGTGACAATGAAAAGTCCAAATAACACTACAAATTTAAAGCTTCTCAAGTAGAGACAACTTGCCACTTTCTTCCCAAGTTGGTCGTTTATGTTTGATTCCCCTTCACTAATGTATTTTAAAGTCTTGACAATACCAATGGTCCGTCAATATCTCACCAAAAGCACACCATTGAAATGCAGATATTTCACTTACAAAGTTACAACTCTATCATGTCCTTTTTTTACTGTTATGAAGCTTCATGCTTGACATGCACTTTATAGAAGTAAACAAAATGCAAGGAAATTATGCAATACAAAGAAAATGTATCCAAAAGGGAAAGAGGGGAAGGCAAATGTTGGAATGACGTTAGAAAATGAATACACTCATTCATACCTTGGATTTGGATTTCCTTTCACCACCTTCTGCCCATACTTGCGCCATCGGTATCCATCATCAAGGATGTCGATTTCACTAGTTGTTTGTACCACTACACGTGGCTCACGAATAGCTCTAGATGCTGCAACAATGTCTACTGTATTGTTTTCCTTCTTCCTGCCATTTTAAACAAGCATTCATCATAGGCCACAATGAAAGACTTCACTTAGAAAAGCACAAAATAAAAGGTAGGAAAATATTTGCAAAACTATATTTTATACAAAAAGTTAAAACTACCTGCGTTTTGAATCAGATTCATTTTCATCGCCATCATCTCCCAATGATTTGCTATCATTTGTACCTCCATCTTCCATATCATCATCACTTGCTAGAGTTGATGAAAGCTCTGGAGTACCTAGTGAATCTAGGCGACTAGAGCTTTGAACTTGGGCTGTTGATGATGGATCTGAAAGGTCAGTTACACCAGAAGCTGATGAGGACCTCTCCAGAAGTTCATTCTTCCATGCCTTAGAGCAATGTGCAGCATCTTTATCTTTCAGGAGACCAAATTCTGTGTTTCTCCATGTACTCCCACCTTCAACTTTGATAGTAGCACCTGGTCCTTCAGTACTTTCTGCCCCTTCGTGAATCATATGAGCAGAACCAACTGCAGATCGACGGCTAGGTTGGGGTTTTGGGTGATTATGGGTACCCTTGTAGACAATCTCTGTTATTTGTCCATGAGGAGAGCGTTCAACCTTCTTCTTCACTTGACAATTAGGGTGTGTACACTTATAGTAACTCCGAGGATACTCACTACCTTTCACCTGCTTTTGCCCATACTTTCTCCAATTGTAACCATCCTCAGATGGTCTCCCTACTATGGTATGAGGAGCTGAGCCCTTTTGGTCCCCCTCTGGAAGCTGTAGTTGGGCATCTGAGCCTTGCATTTGCTCTTGATCCTCTGAGGGAACGGTCTCTTCTGGAGGAAAATCTTGAGAAACAACATGTAAAGGAGGGACCACTTGTAAAGGAGGAACACATTTTGCCTCTTCAACAACATTGCTAGACAATGCTGATTCAGGCAGAGAATATGCCACAAGCTCTTTTGTTTCAGTAGAGTTTGGCACAGCCCGCTCCCAAAGCTGTGCCTGGCCTTGGGCTGGAACATGAGCTTGACCCTGATCCAGTGCCTGATTGTTGACTTGAGCAGCAGCTTGAGATTGAGCCTTATTTTCAGCCTGCATGAAGGCTTGAGCTTCAGCCTGATTTTGAGCTTGAGTATGAGACTGAGCATGGACCTGAGTTTGAATTTGGGTGTAAGTTTGAGCCTGTCCTTGGGAATGGGACCGACCATGCATCTGAGAATCAAATTGAGCCCAAGTCTGAGACTCCGTCTGAACCTGGAATCCACCTACAGCTTGCAGTTGACTGGAGCCAAAAGTAGACTTGACAGGGTACAAAAATTACAGTTAACTTATAATGCTCTAAAGGATTATTCACTGATAGAAACCAGACCCAAAGTTAAATTATAATGCTGAAAGCTCGTTGTTTTCTCTTAAGCACAGCTTCAAGAATTGTGAAAGGAATAGTATCACAGCCACTGCTTGTAATGGACTACTCTAAACAAATTATGTATATCAGTATATGATAATCTTCATTTCACATAAAATGCTTGCGAATGATTATCACATGTCATCTATATGTACAGACAACATCAACAATATTTATAGGGCCTGTCACTTCTCTAGTTATTATATTTCATGACGATAATATTTCATCCTCTTGCATGAGCCAAAACGATGTAATTTCTATTTGTTTATTTTTTCTTATAATATTTCATAAATACCTTAGCATTGACCAATGACATGTAAATAATGGTAGATAATAAATGCTTCAATTCCAAAATAAAGAAGAATACAAATTTCCAAAAGACAATTTGTCTTGATAATGTCTTCTCTGATTCTTTGGACCATGGATAACTTGTAAACTTTCAATGATTTCACTTGGCTTGGGAAAACATAGATGCACAGTGAGATCAACTGTCTCAGTTGCTTTTTCCAATATATACTATTGACTATTAGATCACAATGACTAATTTTTGTAAAATTACAAAAAAATGTTTTCCTTCAAAGATCAGAGAGTGCAAACACTGCATCTTATCTTGTAGTTTTTTTCACTATGTGCATTTAACGGAAAACAACAACAAAAAACATGCTTAAATATGAAGCAGGACGAAGAGGATTACCAGGCCTCCTAGAGGTGACAGGCAAGAAGAAGGGCCGGATTTCACATGAGGCTTGAAAATGAATGAGGACGAGGTAGCATCCTCATAACTCTTCTCCTTTAAACCATTGGAACTACAATTTGGTGGAGGAGATAAAGAACTTTCATGCAAAAAAGGCGGCAGAGGAAATGAACCTGTTGTTGGAGACTGCTCTGCCTGCATCATACTCATTCACGTCATCAAAAAGAGGGACAAAAATTAAATGGACAACGATACTTCATAAGAGTAATAATAAACATAAGAGAAAAGTAAATAATGAGTTGCAAATCTTCCTAAGTTGAGCGGAACAAATTCACATCAATGTAGCTTTCTGATTGAAATAAATTAAGAATGATATTAACTTGACATCACCCAAAAAGTCAGAGGGCATTTGCATTGTTGTATGCACATGAAAATGTGAGGATAGGATGGCATGGGAGAAAATCACCTTTACTCGACTAAGCTTCCTAAGTAATGAGTATGTAGAAGTTTGTTTTCTCCCAGCATCAAAGTGCATCAGGTTACAAGCAAGATACCTACAGTAAATAATGACAGAGGAATCACGCCCCAAATCGCCTAGTAAACTAAGCTGAGATGGGTTTTATCTGATCAAACACAATTGTTTTAACCAGGTAAAGTCAGCTATCCATGACTGAAGCTGAGTTTAAGTGGGTTTTCCCCGAGTCAAATGCAGTTATATTTTCACAAAACATCAAATTGATGACTGCAACTGAGGTAAGGTAAGTTCTTTCTCAGCCTAACATAATTATATTGACAAGGTAAAGTTAATTTCATGACTTGATCTAAATGGAGATGGGTTTCTCCAGAGTCCAGTGTATGTATATTGAGACTGAGTTAAGTTGATACTGTAATTGAGCTATGATGGTTTCTGTGGAGTGAGCACCATTATTTTGAGAAAGGCAGAACTGTATAACTCAAAGTTAAACTGAACTAAGGTTCCATAAACAGTCCAGAGTAAAGTCTATGACAAAAACTAAATTAATCTGCTTGAATCTGAGTATGGGTGGGTTTTCTGATCTCAGTATCAAATGTAATAATATCATTACAGATAAGATAAGATAAAAAAATTCCTGTCCAACAAATGACCAAAAGGAAGGTCAATGGCACTAGAAAGTACAATCAGTGATTTCATATGTAAGGGTGCCCTGAGCTACCATGAAAGCATAAAGCAAAATATAACATGACTGAAATACTACATCAAACAAGAGGAGAGAGAAGAGAGTATAAGAGAGCATCTAGCAATCTGTAAGACAGGATGAAGGGAAAGGGGGCAAGCAGGAAGAAGTATCCATCGTGGAGTCAAGCACTCATAAGGATCCATCGCACCACCTAATGATGTTGTGTGGGAAGTATCCAGGGCTGAGAGGACCTGGGGTAGATGATCCTCAAAGGCATCTAGGGAACATGAGCAGACCTCATCCTAGAATTCAAGGCTGAGGAAAAGAATCTCATGATATGACTCTGGTCCAGGCTAGGCTGTCGATCTGATCTCAAAGTGGACAACGGTAAAATATTTTTCCAACTTGAAAGTAATTATATCAACTAGAGTAAACCCCACCATTGAACTAAGCTCAGGTAGGTTTCTCTTGAATTCTTTGGAATACAAGGCAAATGCATCAACCCAGAGCAAAATGCAGCATATTATGATCCAATGTTGCAAATATGGTTTTGAGGAATATATTGCAATGTTCCACCAAGACTCCGGGACGGGGGGACGCGGGGACGGGGGGACGCAAAAGGGGGACGTGTGGTAAGTACCCCCAAATTTTAGGGATTTTTGGGAAATGGGGGACGGGGGGACGTCACATATATAATATAAAAAATATAAAAAATAAAATTTTAAAAATAAATTTTTAAGATTTTAAATCATGTTTCCAAAGCATTAGAGACAATTAGAGACAACATATCCAAAGTATGCTCATGATTATATCAAAACGACACCAAGTGCAATACATATGTAGAGATCGGAACATAAATACATAATCAATGAGGCTCTAAATGGCCTCTACAACATCAAATAACATACTAAGTTAGAGTCACTGATACTATAGGTGGGAATGCCAATGAA
>ML780082.1:198918-213349 GCA_009831015.1 Picea engelmannii | reverse complement strand
TACTGGGGTCGTGACAAAAGAGTTCAACAATCAATGCCACCAACATCGAGGTACATAAAGAGCTTTGTTCTCTTGATTAAATGTCAGTTCCATACCCTCATACATGATAAAATCCAGTGGAAACATTGCAATCTTGCCAATCTGGAAATCCTGAAAACTGTTAAGTCTGCTGAATTTTGAACGGGACCTAAAATTCTACTTTCTCCATATGAAGTCCAATGAGGTTGGAACCACTCTCAAACATCCTGAAACAATTAATGGTAATGTTAAAAATTTAAGTAAAAGGATGAAAATGAAAGATAATTACTTTACTTACCATTAATTACTACCCTCAGTTGCACACCAAAACACCCTACAACTCCAACTTCTTACTTAGGTTTTAGGGAAACATCCCCCCTGGAGTCCCCCCGTCCCGGGGACGTGGGGAACGCGTCCCCTGTGTCCCCCACCCTGGGGGACGCGTCCCCGTGGAACACTGATATATTGCTGAGGGTCCAGAAATAAATTTATCAGAATATAACGGCAAGCATAATCTAGGACTTGAAAAACTCAGAAAATATTTGAAAAATCACCAACCTGAAATACTCGTAAATATCAGGAGAAAACAGAGATATTTGCAACACTTGTGATCCGAGCAATCTTTTTCTTTCATTTCACAAACCACAAGCAATTAAACAAAGCACTACTAGAGAAATTCCAACAAAGGTGCTTGGCAACCACCCCCCACATTCCAAGGCTCAGTAGAAAAGGAATTTTCTTGGAAAGATCTATGTAACCTGGAGTCTAGGTAATGGATAGAGTGAAGAGTGCTTGCTCGGAAAAATGGCCTTCTAGCCGTTGAGATACTAACTATTTGTGAGATCCAGGATCTCATTCCTCCAGAAGAACAATACAAAATGAATATTCAAATGCAGGTCCCTATTTGTAGAGATTGGGGGTGGTCTTTTGGTATGCATGTGCATCTTTATGATACCAAGAAATTTTATAACTTGATTCACAAGAGGATGCCTCTAGCACTGACTTTGAACCCTAGATGGGCCTCTTTGGATCCTGAAAAAATATAATTCAAAGTGTCTGGTGCTTCAGAATCTCCTTTAAGCTCTGAGTTTTTGCCTGGCTTATTATTTATCAGGGGCTCCTAACAAAGACTCTTCTTGCCAAGAGTGGATTCACGGATGACAAATGTCATTTCTGTAGGGAGGAAACTCTTAAGCTATATTATGTGGGAATGCAAATTTCTATGGGAATGTTGGCCATCATATTCAGCTCCAAATGCCCTCTATTGTTCAAGGAAAAATCCATTGGCATGAAGTTCTTTTTGGGGACACAAAACAGTTGGAATTGCATTAAAATTTTGTCCCTTTATATTCTTTGGGAAATGTGTTGTAAGTAATATCTTCGAGAATAGTGTTAGCTCTATCTCTTCCTTTCTTGAATTTTGGTGGGAAGAGGTACATCTTCCTGAACTGACCACAAAGGCCTGTGCCAACGCCTTGTAAAATTCATAACCAAAACTAAGATAATGTGTGTTACTCATTTATTTTTCTGAAGTGCAAGCAATTGTCTCAAGAAAAAGTAAAAATCATGACTGGACCAAAGCTAAGGTTGTTTTTTTCTGAAAGGCTGAACAGATTCCATGACTCAAACTGAGCTAAGGTGATTTTTCCTTGATTTTTCCAAACCAGTGATTATTCAACCCAGACTGAAACTAATCTGAAGTGTATTTTTCTTTAGTCTTCCTCACTTGAGCAATTCTACCAACCAAGAGTAAATACGTGACCTGAACTGATCAGGGGTGGTAAAAGAGTAGTTCTTCCTGCTTATTTTTTGTCCAACAATGGTGATTGCCTTAGACATGTGTTTTAAAATCAAATAAAAATTAGGAAAAACAAATAAGAAATAAGTACTCCTTAAACTGCAAGCAATTGTATGAAGCCCATCTATAGTAAAACCTTTGACTGAAACCAAGCAAAGGACAGTTTTATTTTCAAGCCACAAACAATTCTGTCAGCTTGATCCATGACCAAAAATGAGCCAAGGATTCCCCATCGCACACATCAACTATTGTTATTTTTCTTATTTTTTCTAAACTGCAAGTACCTCTTGTCAACTAAACTAACTCTCTTATTTCTTTCTTTAAGTTAGAAGCGCTTCAAGAAACATGCCCTGAGGGGCTGCACTGCATAAGATTGAATTTACTCTGGCTTAAGGTGCCAATTCTGAGGGGTAACCATTCCTCTGAAATAGCATGGGACTTGCACCTAACCTCATAACTTTGCAATCCATGCCATTATTGCATAGATCAGATTTGTGCCAGGCCTGATGGTAACTGTCAAAATCACTCAAAACTTGCACGCAACCTCATCTCTTTGTAATCCAATGCCATTAGAGTGGGCAGACAACAACGAAAACAGAATCCTGGTGGAAGGCTTAATACTCTGTCGAACTCACCAGTAAAGTAATAACTGGCAGCAATTCTTCTTCTATTTCAGATGTCTTCAACTCAAAGAAACCAAATGAAACTAGAGAAGCGCTGATACTCAAAAACCAATACATAAACTTTTCTACTCAATACACTCTACCCCCTCCAAAAAAAAAGGTAATTCTGTCAAGATGGACAAAGGAGAGTTTCTCTCAAAATTTTGCCTACTATGCATTGCCCCATCTGGGACTGAGAAAGAGCTAATGTTATTTTTCTTAAACATTCCTTTTCTGAACTGCAAGTTATCCATAACGATCCTTGCCAAATTCCAACGCCAAACCTAAGCTAATTCTCCTCCTATTTTTCATATTTTATCTGATATATGCGTATTCTGAAATTCGGTATTCATTATGGGTATTAAAAAAAACATCTCAAAACCTGATTTGTTCATACCTGAGAGTTGGAGAGCAGAACAGGGGAATCCAGCAGGGTGGTAGGGCTGAGACCGGGGGGGATGGTCAAATACGGAGATCTCACCCCACCAGGTGAAGAAACAGACGGCAAGCACTTAAACCGGGCTGTATTCAATCTGGGTGCATTGAATCCCCCTCGAGCAGCCAATCTCTCCGCAAAACTGCCTCCACCAGTCCTTGGAGGCGGTTTATGGACCTGCCCAAAACCGCTCGCCGGCACCGATCCGGGCGCAAAACCGCCTGAAACACTAAAAGGATCATTCTCTTTACCGCTCCTGCTGGTGCTACTACTGCCATTAAAGCCTGCGGGCGATAAGGGTTTCAGGTTTTGCTCTTGACCCTGAGGGGTTTCGATCTGGGGACCTGTGAGAAGCTGAGAGAAGGACCGGGAACCAAAGTCCTCGGCCATCATAGATGCAATAAGCGTTGATGGGCTAGTTAAGGGACCCCAATCTAGAAACCCCATCTTGTTATTTTCTTCGTTCCCCGCCATAGATTTCGCAGGAGTTTCGCATACCAATCACCCTTTTGAGAATCGGAACCCCTAAGGGATTTCGATCAAATGGATATATAGAGGATTTTTCTATCTATATGCTCAATAGAGCGCCCTGAAAATCTCAATGCCCTCCATCCGTTCCCGTTGGTATATCCATCGAACCCATGCTGCCGGTGTGTGTGAATAAAGCTGAGAAACTGCTGGGGAACTGACTGGCTGGGGAAGGAAATTGACTGCGCCCAACAACCAGCAGGGATCCCGTCGAGTGACAGGGAAAGCCAATTGGCGTCAGTTGACGGGTATAGTCGGGCCGCATGCGAATACGACAGAGTCGCGATTTGACCGTGAGTATGAAATTCTCATGTCTTAAAAAGTGAAATTTGGGTGGTTGGAGTGTGCGTAAAAATATTTATTGGGGTAATTATGAGGTTTTCACCCTTTTTACCACTTGTGGAGGGGGGTTGCTGTCAGTTGACGGGGATTGTTGGGTGGGGAGTAATTGATGTATTCTTTGACTTTGACTGAATATGTTCTCTTGAGGTGGGCATAATCGGATCTAAAAATTGGATCCGGTCATATGGGTGCCAATTCACAAGTTTAAGGGCCCACTGTGATTGATCAACTATGACTTGGTCAATTGCAGTTTTGTGTTGGTATAGTGATTAATTTACACTAAGTCAATATTTATAAAATATATTAAATATATTAGTGTGAGTGAGCAACTTAGATTAAGTCAATATCTTGAAAAAACTTATATAAATATGGGAATGAAGTGGTGATCAATACCATGTGGTGAGCTAAAGCTTGATTATTAAAATTTAGAGTATGTGAATCTTGTAGTATATTGATCTTCTTTTCGATTATAAATCTGGTAAGAATTGGTAGAATTTTTAGGCATAAATGGAGTTTTACCATGATTCAAGGTTTATTCATGGTGGAATAATAGTTTTTAGGGGTTTTGCTCAATTTTGAATCAATCTAGAGTATCAAAAAATCAATCAGAGTTATGGATCAATGAGAACTCTAACTCTTTGTATCCCCAGATTTCTACAACTAGAGAGAAGTTTGCTACAAGATTAAACAGCGCCTTATAATTTGTCTCTGGTGATGTCGAGTAAGCTAATCTTGTGACAAATGAATCCTCTTTCTGGTTACATATTTGGTAAGAATCTGGTAGAAATTTTAGGCATGAGCAGAGTCCTACCATGATCCAAGGTTCATTCATGGTGGAACAACGCTTTAAGGAGTTTTACCCAATTCTAAATTGACTTGTATTGTTAAAAATTGATTAGTGTTTTGGATCAATGAGAACTATGACTATCTATGTCATCGGATTATGAACATTAGAGAAAAGTTTGTTACAAGATTAGATGGCTTCATGGTATCAACCCTAACCTCCCAATGCACAAAGAGAACATGGGTGTTTAATAAGCATGTTGTTATGGTCGATCTCTTTTATGCACTTAAGTGTTTACTTGATTAGGCATTCCATGTGGCATGGCATGTTGATACATGCTCCAATGCAAGTGTATTAGTTGTGT
Source organism: Picea engelmannii (assembly GCA_009831015.1). Lineage (NCBI taxonomy): Eukaryota > Viridiplantae > Streptophyta > Pinopsida > Pinales > Pinaceae > Picea > Picea engelmannii. The sequence continues at coordinate 208,417 of ML780082.1, read as the reverse complement.
GCCACCACTACAACCATTTTTGTGTTAATAACCAAGTTCCAACACCTACAATGAACCACTGAGAATCCTACATCAATGTTGAGTTCTTTATGTAGCCATGCCATCCATGGCTTAGTAGACCATGGCACTACGATGATCAACTGTCAAGTATGACCAAGGGCACCATGGATTTATGCCAATGTCAGTGATAAACTTGGACCAAGTTAATGCCTACAAAAGTGGTGATAAACTTAGTAAATTGTGCCTAAGGCTAATTGTTAGAATTTGTCATCAATGATGGATCAATCATTAATCAAATCACTTGTATAAATATGTATCATATGTCCATTTATAGACTCGTCGATTTGATCACAATATGCATTAATGTGACTCGCTTCACCTCCTTATTCACAAAAACTGGGCACACAAAGCTTTCCAAAGCATGGAAAGCCTACAAACTCAAGGCTACTAGCCTAGCCTCTATTGATACAATCTCAAGACTTCGAAGTGCAACAACATCATTGTGTGCAAAAATAACCTAGCCACCTAAAATAACCTGTTAGTGGTATGTAAGGGGGCAGACTTTGCCCATGTTAGATGCCTCTGGATCTTGTGTCATTAACATGTTTCTTTACATCCAAGGAAGATGAGCTTGCAGTTTTAGGTCATACTCTAGGACCAAAATTTGGTTTTAGCCAGTAACTAATATCCACTAGATACCCAGTGTCCCACTTGATCATCGTTGAGGCTACCACAAAGGGATCATGTAGTGTCCAAAAGCACCTAGCATTTAGCCCCATACATAAATCCCGGATCCCCTGGATGGGATGGAAGGGAAGTGATAAATGTGCCATGAGTATAGCCAACGCATTCAAGTTATCATCCACTGCTCGCTCCTTGAAACACCACATGGTGAGCTCTCTTGATCTCTGTATCTAGAAGGTAGTCGATATGGAAGGTGTTTGGGTCTTGGAGGTTCATTCCCCTCAAGTGTTTGTAATTGGTACTGTAATAGATATGCCTGGTTTGGCGAAGGCGTGCGCTTGGGAAATGAATGTAACACAAGCTAAAGGGGCTTGAAGTTGGGTTGTAGCTAGAGGCTTTTATGGATATTGTATGCCACCACCAAGACATATTTGGAATCACTCCAGGTATTCTCTAGAAGTTCAATGTATCCTCTAGTTTTATGTGATCACTCTGGTGCCTAAGGTGTGCTCCCCATTTCACTATGTGCACCCTTCAGTCCTGCACGCCTACCACGGGGGCTTCACCTTGTTTACTAATATCTTATCACGTTCATTCATAAAGGGGGTCTTAAAATTGTGAAAAATAAAGTCAATATATTATAGGTATTAGGGGGGATGTAGGCTATCGAGAGGTTTATAAGTATTGGCAAGTATAAAAAGGGATATCTAGTAAAAATAGGGGTTTATTTTATTGGAAAGATGTATTGGGAGGGGGGGTCAACAAAATGATTTTTTAAGATATTTATCAATATCTAGTGGAATTAGGGGTATTCTTTAATATCCCACGAATGAACTTGATATGTCATAGGTTCACTTAGTGAAGACCTCGTGATGCCTACATGGCAAGAGAAGGACTTGGTTGTAGGGGCCAACAACAAATATGTTGCCTTCCCACTTCAAGTCGCAATAGGATGCAGAGGCGTTGGCCATTGCTTTCAGGGCACACACGCCACCGAAGATTAGAGCGGAGCTGGAGATAGCGGAAGTCGAGGTTTGATTGGACCGCAACTTCGTCTCGGACGAGGAAGTGGATGTTGAACTATGTCCATGGATTCCAGACACTGGTTCATCCAGAACCAAAGAGACGAAATGCCACAAAATGATAGACCTTTATCCGCACATAAAATCCCTCTTAGGTAAGATGTTGACATAAAGGAATGTGGCTCACAACGAGATCCTACTCCAACTGGAATATTTGCAACTGCAAATCAAGGCAGTGGATCGCAAAGTCACTCTTCTAGCAGAAAAAATTGTGGGTTTGGACCTCACTGAGCTGCAAGAAAATCACCAGCAGGTTCCTGAAGATGGGGCTAACGATCTCGCTGTCTAATTTTCTTGTATGCCTTGCTTACTAGTTTTTTAGTATTTCTATTGTACAAGCCAGACTATGTTAACCCTCCACCAACTTAGAGATCTTAGGACAATGGTATCATAATTTTCGCCATTTTGAAGACAATGCATGGTCTTACTTCTATCGTTGCTCAAAGACTATTAGGATCAAGAAACTGTTATTTTGTTGTTGGTCTAGTTTCTTTAATAACACGTCGACATCACAATTTATGTCCTATCTTTCTCTGTTAATATGAAAATTTCCTTACTAACTTACAAAAAAAAATACATGAACTTTGAATACGAAAACCTAATTACAGTTTAACCTCTTGGGCAAGAGGGTGAACACATAAAGCTATCATTACAACTTTAACAATTACAACATAGTTTTGTACTTTTATTTGTATAAAAAATGTGTTAAACATCCTTCGACTATGTTCTCACATCTAATCTATATTTTGTTGTGTAACAAATATTATGCCACCGTATATTCATTTTCTAGATCACTTCATTTATTACACTTAAATTTATTCTGCTCTAACATATGCTAAAACTAAATTTGCTTCCACATTATGAATGTTTTGCACTTTAGATTATTAATCATTGAGAATTCACAATTCTTCTATTCGACGGCAATCCCCATATTGTGGTGATTAAACTTAACCTTTGCATGAAGATATGCTTTAACAATATTAAGATTTGCAATTATATACAATGTATAAATAATAATTATATTAATAATATCAATATTATTAAGTATTTGACTAATTTTATTAGTTAAAACAATTTTCATGGGTATACATCTTTATAACCGTTTTCATTAGTATACATCTTTATAGTTTGATACTATTTTTTTTTTTTAATAAAAAAGGTGGAACCTATTATATTATGATTTCAGAAAAGGAGTACATGTGACACACAGGTGCCAGTTGTCCTGCCTATGTAAGGAAACCAAGACAGTTGGCCTGCCCATAGTAGCATGCAAAAGAAAAGAGTTCACTGCGCCACCCTGCCCATAGGAAACCAGGGTATCCATTCAAAATTGACAGCATTCCTGTTTACTGTTCTAATGCTAACCATGCTAACAGCTACAGAGCTACAACTCTGGTAAACGACTACAGAAAAAGATTTGGAAAACATGCAAGACAGAAGAAAACCTATTCCCTGGAGTCCTCGTGAGCTTCCTTCGCTTTTCCACTGTTGGCTGGGATGGCGAATGGCTGAGAACAGGTTGGGCATTGTTGCCGAGGAGTGGCGCTGGAGTAGGCCGCATAGAGCATGTCCAAGTGTTGGCTAACGCAGACTGCTATGAAGAGTTGGTCATCGACCAGGCTTCGAACTTCAAATATCAACTACAAATGCTCCGGGTGTAGGAGGGGTGGCGAGGGCGACGTCTGTGGCTCGTTTTTTGTTTCCCTTCGTCCCGGCACCTCCGTGTTTGTCTGCAATTATGTGGGGTTGTTCGGTGGCTCCTCCTCGACCACGCAGGTGGTGTGCTCTTCGTTTTGCGCTGCGCAAGGACCTGGGACACCTGTGGAGCGGGGCAGTGCTTCTGCTACAACAAAACAGGTTGGGGGATCCCAATTGTCTGGTACAATAAACATCCTACTCTCCGAGAAGTCTGGTGGGAGTTCCAAGTCCGGGTCTTCTTCTACGAGAGTTATGGGGGGCGAGCTAGCTGCCGTGTTCACCCGACGCCGTCTCTGCCTAGCCATGCTCACGGCCCGCTGAAAATTCTTGTGTCTCTTCCATCTGGAGTCGGCAGCGTACCAGTCGGCTCCCCTGCGGGGCTTACCTCTTAGCCTTGGCATGGCAGGAGCAAGGAGCAAAGCCAAAACGCCTAAAACACCACAACTACACCGCTGCTCAACAAGCTTCGAACTCACCCTGAGATTTCCGGCAAGGCGCCTGAAGGCATAGATTATAATGGCTGCCATTAAAGCCAAGAACTTAATGCTCTGGCTATTCGTCCTGTGAAAGCTCGTGCGAAGCCCCATCAGAGGACAGAGACCGACGAAGGTAGTGCCATTCATAAATGGCTGAGTGTGTGGTGAGAGCCATTATAAATGACCTCTTCCATATCGCCTCCACGTGGTTCCCCTTGTCCGCGTGTCACCCCATCCGAGGCTATAGTTTGATACTATGACAATCTCTATCCGTATAACAAATGTTTCTATATATAATATAAATTGAAATGGGTTTAATTTGAGTAATTTAAAAAATGTTATCTTTTAATAAATATTTGAAAAATGATATATTAAATTTTTAATGAATATATTATTATATTAAATTTAAATTTTATTTAAAATATTTAAAATAATAAATATGGCATATATCTTAATAAGTTGTAGGGTTGTAGTTGTCAGTATAAGTGTTTTAAATATAAATTGGAAAGATAGTACTTTCATCTTCTGTTAAAAAAATATTTAAAAATAAATAAAAATAATATTATATATATATATATATATATATATAAATTTTGTATTAAATATTTTTAATTAATATATATTTTAAAAATAAATAAAAATAATATTATATATATATATATAATTTTTTTATTAAATGTTTTTAATTAATATATATTATATTTATTGTATTTTTTTCTTTATATACAATGAAATCCCTATCCTCCCATCTTCCCAATTTGCATCCAAAACACTTACGCATATTTATTATATACAATGAAATCCCTATCCTTCCATCTTCCCAATTTGCATCCAAAACACTTACGCATATTTATTATATACAATGAAATCCCTATCCTCCCATCTTCCCAATTTGCATCCAAAACACTTACGGAGACACTTATTTAAACCACAACCTTACAACTTAATGAGATATATATCATATTTATTATTTAAAATATTATTTAAATATATTTATAAAATATTTATAATATTGTTTTTAAAGTTAAAATTTAATATAATAATATATTCATTAAAATTTGAACATATAATTTTTCAAATATTAAAAAAAAACAAAAAACTTTTTTAAGTTATTCAAGTTAAATCCATTTCAATTTATATGAGGTATATAAACAAACATAAATCTATTTCAATTTATATTAGTATATAAATAAACATTTATTACAGGGATAGAAATTGTAATAGTATCAAACTATAAAAATGTATACTAATAAAAATTGTTTTAAGTAATAATGTTATTTTTTATTTTTAATATTTTTTTAACATACAATATCCTCCCAATTTGCATCCAAGACACTTATGTTGACACCTATTTAAACCATAACCCTAGAACTTAATAAGATATATGTCATATTTATTATTTAAATATATTTATAAAATATTTTTTAAAAATATTTTTAATATTGTTTTTAAAGTTAAAGTTTAATATAATAATATATTTATTAAAAATTTAACATATCATTTTTCAAATATTTTTTTAAAAGATAACTTTTTTTTAAATTACTCAAATTAAACCCATTTCAATTTATATTATGTATATATATATGTTAAAATGATACGTTAAATTTTTAATGAATATATTATTATATTAAACTTTAACTTTAAAAACAATATTATAAATATCTTTAAAAAATATTTTATAAATATATTTTATAAATATATTTAAATAATATTTTAAATAATAAATATGATATATATCTGATTAAGTTGTAGGGTTGTGGTTTAAATAGGTGTCCACATAAGTGTCTTGGATGCAAATTGGGAGGATGGGGATAGGGCTTTCATTGTATATAATAAATATCTAAAGAAAAATATTTTTTAAATAATAAATGTGGCATATATCTCATTTTGTAAGGTTGTGGTTTAAATAGGTGTCGGCATAAGTGTCTTGCATGTAAATTGGGAGGATAGTGCTTTCATTCTATATGCTTGAGTGAGCCTAATGATCAAGAACATGTGTTTCCTCCTGAAAAGTCACAAGTTCAAATTCAAAAGAGGTAGGGTATATATACCTTCATAGACTTTACCACTAAAAAAAAATTAAAAAAATAAAAATAACATTATATATATATATATATATATATATATATATTGTATTTTTTTATTAAATGTTTTTAGTTAATATAAGTAATTATTGTTTGTTAATTGGGTTTAGTTTGGGTTGTTGAGAGGAATGATTATCATCCTCCTCACCCAAGTTCAATTTCCGTAAGTAACATGTTGAGTTCTTAATGAGGGGGTTTTCTTGGGTGGTTGCAACCGTTGCAATAGATAATATTTAGTCTCATGTATGGGACTTAAGAGTAAATGCTACTAAAAGCACATAATCCCACTAGAGGTAGCCTTAGCTATGACCACAAGGGGCATTAGCATTTTTGTGTATACTTTTTAGGCTAAAACTATCTTTTGGTACTCGAGTAGGACTTTAAATGGTTTTTGATTGGCTAAGAGCTCACCTTCCTCGAACGTAAAGAAACATGTTAATGACCCAAGACTCGAAGGCATCTTACAAACCACTAGTGGGTCATTTTAGATGGTGTGGTTTTCCTTAAATAACGATGATTAAAATTAATAAAATAATAGAAGAAGTTGTAACTTCTATATTGAAAGAAAATAAATAATAATAAAGGGGTTGTTATGTCTAAATACCATATTGAAAGAAAAATCAGAAAGTAAATCCGATATAACCATTGAGAAAAATATGATAGTAAATCTGATATGACCATTGAAGGGAAAAGACGAATTAATGGAAGAGTGAAATCAACATGAAATTTGAAAATGATCTTAAAATATGAAAGGGAGAAAACAAAGATGAAAAGAGATAAAGATTAAGGTATATAAAAAAATTATGCTAGTATATGATAGAAATAAGGTATATAAAGAAATTGTGCTAGTATGTGATAGAAATAAAATGTTGAAATTAAAGGAAACAATTGGGGGATTAGAGGTAAAATAGACTTGAAAAGAACCATAAAAGGGGGAAGAAAAGACCAAAACAACCATGAAAGGATAGGTTCAAAGCGAGAGCAAATGAAGAGCAGACCACCTAAAATAGTAANTACTGACTAAGGCGATGAATGGTAGGCTTCCAAGATTGGCTTAGTTTGTATCCATCTTCACGATTAAATTTATCAGGATGTTTTTCAATTTCCACCGCTTCGCGAATGATACACAGAGAGTAATAAGGGACATATGCTAACATTTTGGTTTGGTCAAAACAAATAAGGTGTTTGGATTTAAAAGAGTGTTCGGAAATAAGTGACTTGGTGATACGATTGTGGGTGGTGTCAACAATATGCTCTTTAAGACGAGATTTAAAGGATGTACCCATTTGACCTATGTATGATTTTCCACAGAAGCAAACAATTTGATAAACGCGTGGGCCAAGCATCGAGTCAGATTTGTCCTTGATAGTTTTGAGTAATTGTTTTAGGGTTTTACATGGTTTGAAAATGGTATGGTCAGTAGCCCCCCACCCTTTCTTTGATTTTAATTTTAATTTACTATTTCTGGTGGTCTCCTCTTTGTTTCCTCTCGCTCTAAACCTATCCTTTAGTGGTTGTTTTGGTATTTTCTCCCCCCTTTAATGCATGCTTTTATGGTTCTTTTCAAGTCTATTTTACCTCTAATCCCCTCTTTTTTTTTCTTTTAATTTCAACATTTTCTTTCTATCTTATACTAGCATAATTGCTTTATATACCTTAATCTTTATCTCTTTTCATCTTTGTTTTCTCCCTTTCATATTTTAAGACCATTTTCAAATTTCACGATTTTACTATTCTATTAACTTGCCGTCTCCCCTCAATGGTCATATCAGATTTATTATCCTATTTTTCTCCATGGTCATATTCGATTTTCTTAACTATTTTTCTTTCAATATCATATTTGGACATAACAACCCCCTTTATTATTACCTATTTTCTTTCAATATAAATGGTCATATCAGATTTATTATCCTGTTTTTCTCAATGGTCATATCCGATTTACTTTACTATTTTTCTTTCAATATCCTATTTGGACATAACAACCCCTTTATTATTACATACTTTCTTTCAATATAAATGTTATAACCTCTTCTATTATTTTATTATTTTTCTTTTCTCCTTAATGATCATCTCTTAATTCTTCCTTAAATACTAAACTTACGCACACTTTTTTAACATTTTAGTTTAATTTGTCCATGGTGATGAATGAAATATCCACTAGAAATGTTGAACTTTTCAAAACTACTTCTACAATATTTTTCAAAAAACTCATACAATATAATTAACTGTAAAAATCTATACACTCAAAAACATTATATTTATTAAAAATAATTCAATTATATATATATATATATATAAACCTTTTCCAATGGTATAAGAATAAATAAGCGTTAACAACCAACATTGTCCAACATGGTATTATTTATATATATATATAACAAACATTGTACAACATAGTATATACGAGCATCCTTTTTCAATTATATACACATGAATAAACATTAACAACCAGCCTTGTACAACATTTTATATATATATAAATTAAACATCCTTCTTAGCGATAGTTAATTTTAAACATAAAATAAATAATGAATTCTTAGAGATATTTTTGGAAAAAGTACGCAATAATCTTTGAAATGAGAATCATGTATGAAAGGGCAATGGGGATAGATTCCAATTTCTATCGAAACATTTGACATTTCTGTTTGTTTGTCTCCACTATTAAAGAGAAATATTGTTTAGGCTTAAAAAAAAAAAACTTTTTGTATAATATATATTAGAAGTTACTCATGGCCCACATTTAGTAATAGAGTTAGTATTAATCATTATGGTAGTGATAGATTCTCTTTCTATTTTGTTTATTGTTTAATGGTGCCTCATTTATGAAGTTTCCACTTTAAGAATAACAAAGACATTTAACAGAAAGGTCATTTGTACAGAATTTTATTGTGTATAGTTTGAAGAAAAATAAAAATAAATAAATAGACCAATAATTTTAAAAGATAACGAATATTGGAGAATAAATTTTTTAAAGTATATTAAAAAAATTAAAGTAATTAAGATTAATTATGTTTGTAATCTATTTTTAAAGGGGTGATGTATATATGACTTTAATATTTTCAATGATGTAGATTTGATTTAAAAAATAAATAAAGTAATTAAGATCAATTATGTTTGTAATTTATTTTCAAGATGTAAATATGATTTCAATTTTTTCATTAAATGATGTAGATATGATTTCATTTTTTATTAAAAATCATTTTATTAGATAAAAATGTATTATGAATTAAAGAATTAAAATGTAAATAAACAAATAAAATATTTATCCTACTTAAAAAGTAATGAAGAATATGAAATCAATTAGTCATTAGTTAATAAGCAAGATACATATCCTACTCCCTCTAGATTTGAAGTTGTGACCTCCAAGGAGGAAACACACGTTCTTAACCATTAGGTTTACTCCTTAGATTGATTGTAATCACAATTAGTAATTCAAAATTAAAAGAATAAAAATAGAAATTTATGTTGATTCTAT
>ML780082.1:174560-198908 GCA_009831015.1 Picea engelmannii | reverse complement strand
CTGCTTCAGCAGTTGAATTTCTACGCCGACCTGCGGTGGTTCCAACGTTTGTGGAAATGGTCGATTCCTCTCAAGATTAAATTTTTTATTTGGCTCTCTGCAAAAGGGAAGACTCTTACCTAGGATATGCTGCGGAAGAGAGGCTGGGAAGGTCCAGGGATTTGCAAGTTGTGTAATCACTCTGCAGAAGATATTCACCATATCCTTATTCACTGCCATTTTACGAGGGTTGTCTGGCAGTGCCTGACCTCCCATTTTTCTCTCAACATTCAATGGAAAGTTGCCTCTGTCTCAGATTGTTTTAAGGTGTGGTCAATGGAGAAGACTGCCCCTGTCAGTTTGGCTGCTCATGCTTGCTGACAGATCTGGATTGAAAGGAATAAAGCGATTTTTGAAGACCGTGCTCCCTCCATTCTCTCAGTAGCTCATAGAATCCTATTGTCTTTCTCCTAGCAGCCTTCCTCTGTTAAAACTCTGCCACTTCAAATCTGTGAGATTACTCAGGAGGTGGGCTTCACCTTAGCATGCTTTGACGGAGCAGCTCAATCCAATGGTCTATGCTGTGGGGCTGGAGGCATTTTCAAAACTCATCCTTCGAGAGTTACCAAGTGGTTCTTCAACTGCGGAGCGGGATCAAATACAAAAGCGGAACTGATGGGTTTATGGGCAACCCTCACTCTAGCAACTTTCTAGTCAATTAATCAATTACAAATCCTTGGAGATTCGTGGGTCATCATTGACTGGATAAACCATAAGTGCAATCTCAACATAGTGAATATTGAATGTTGGAAACAAAAAACATTGGAATTGGCAAAAAATTTCAAAGATCTCAACATCCACCATATTTATAGAGTGCACAATAAAGAAGCAGACAATAAAGAAGCAGACGCCCTCTCTAAAAGAGCTCTAACATAAATCGAAGGAAGGCTATCGGTTTACCACACGGACAGTGGATTGGAAAGCCAACCCTCATGCATTAATATCTTCGAACTGCCAAGGGATGGTGAAGGGTAAACTGCATCGATTACAGTTTTAGCTTGCGTTTTTAGCCTGAACTGTGTTTATTTCCTGTCAGAGTTCCTTTGCAGCATCCTTCTAGTATTTCAGCCTGCACTGTGCTCAATTTCTTTTGCCTAATCTAGTATTACAGTATTCCTGTTGTATCCTCCTGTCTCCATAATTTTGGACTGTTTTGGGACTGTTTCTTGAACCCGTTTTGATGTAAAAAAAATTATACTTCATATAAATTTGAGATAATTTTTCTTGGAAAAAAAAACTTAAAATAAAAATCATGTTTATAAGATATCATTTCTATAATAAAATTAAAAATATATATATTTACCAATCAAAAATAACATTTAGTTAATTGGGTTTGGCTTGCGCTGTTGAGAAAGATGAGTGTTATCCTTCCCATGAAGTATCAATTCTCGCAAGTGAAACATTAAACTATCAATGAATATATTATTGTATTGTCCTTGAGCCACGAAGGAACTAATTCACCTTAAGTGCCATCTTGAAAATAAGAAGAAATATTGAATAAGTTTTCTCTAAATATATTTCACTGATCAATACATATCATCATTTTCTCAATAACATTAAGTTGAACCACATATACATATCACTGCTTCATAAGCATTGGATGCTTTTGTTGATGACATTAAACATAAGGGACATCTCCATTCAATATATGTACTTAGCATAGGAGAGGGTATTATCTCTACATCGTGACAACTATGTTAGTTTCTAAATGTTTTTTACTTCTAATTCTACAAGTGATGTCTCCATTCAATATCTCTCCTACCATTACATATTCATTCAATATGTCTACTTACCATAGTAGACAATATTATCCCTACATTACATTATGACAACTATGTCACTATCTAAATCCCTTGTTATATCTAATTTTCTAATTCTAAGAGTTAATTTACAAATCCCTGGATGGACAATGACATAAACCACATCCTTCCCTGAGATCTAATCGAACAGTTGCATGAGCAAGGGTTGTATCATCTAGATCAGATTGTAGATATGAACAAAACCACAGTGTGGGGTCAAGCCTGGAAGGATGCCTAACAACTTGGTTTGGGGGAGGCTTTCTCTAGGATATGGTCTGATTATATAAGAGCTCTCAAAATATGACACATTTGAATCACAGTAAGGGAGGATGAATTGGTTTGGCAACATACTCCACATGGTGTCTACACTCCAAAAGCAGGCTATTCCCAAATCAACAGGATCCCTCGTGGTGGTGGAAAGGGGTGTGGAAAGTAAAATGCCCTTTAAAATCCCATATTTTCATGCGGTGCCTAATCAAAAACAAAATTCCAACCTGGGACAGAATGAAGCTCGAAAATCTGGAAGGATCGGGATGGTGCACTTTATGTAAGGCCTGTTAGCACTCCACCAGTTCTCCCAAGGCTGAGAAGGAGACCGACATAGGTAACCACAAACCCGTCTTTTGGTTTGGTAACTAGCCCTACCAAACCAAAAGATTGGTTTGTGGTTACCTATGTCGGTCTCCTTCTCATCTAGTTCTATTGTTGATTCAAGACAACTGACAACTCTGTTTTTAGAAAGATGGGAAGAGAAAAAGAATTCTCTTCAAATTCTTGTTGAATATAATGCCTTGAAAAGAAACAATAATGAGTTTGTACAAGATTTCACAATAAGGTTTAACAAGATATACAACTCAATTCCAAATGACATCAAACCTCCCTTGGGTTTGTCTATGCTCAATTTTTCAGATGGTTTTGAGGCCGAGATTGCTTATCAACTCAGAGAGAGGAACCTGGTCACTTTGGAGGACATGCAGAAAGTTGTGGTTGATGTGGAAACAAATCTGTTAATAAACAGAATGGAAGAAAACAATTAAAGAGGATAGTCCTCCATTGTCGGACCATAAGCTGGACATAGTAATGAAAACCATGGGAAGACTGATAGAAAAGTTCACATTGCAAGATAAACTCATAGCTACAAAGCAACAAATAAGATCACCTGCTCAAGCAAATTTCGTAGAAGAAGAAGAAGTTGTTGGCCCAAATTGTTTCGTTGTTGACTCATGTTGTCATGAGTTAGAAGTTTATGATTTTATATATTCTTTTGTGGATAGTCCTGAAACTGGATTTATAGATTAGCATGAAAAAAATAGTCTTCTTTTTCAATGTTCATGGTTAATGACGTTGCTCGTGAAGTTGATTTGCCTAAGTACGATGAATATGATGATGATTTCGATATTATTTTTTTAGAGAAATCAACAACATGTTTTCAGCAAAAGAATGTTAAGTCACAATAGATTATAGAAAGTGGTTAGCTAGTTGGTGTTAATTACGACAACAATGAAGAATATGCAGAAATTATTGAAACGAGTGAAGGAACATTGCCTCTATTTTTTGCTTCTTTTCAATTTCTAAAAGAGAACCTTCGTAGTATAAAAAATCAATAGTTGTATAGTTGGGACATTGAAGATGAAGAAAAGAAGCAAATGATAGATGAAAACTCACTACCTTTTACTTCATTTGAATTTTTAAAAGAACATTTTGGAAATACCACTGAAGCAAAGGGTGACAAGCCTGTGAAATATTTTACGATCTCCTCATAAACAATACACAATGACTTGCAACAAACTTCTTTGATTTTTGATGATTTGATATTTGATTATTTGGATGAGTTTTGCAATCATAGTTGTCCTCCTTTAGTTGTTGGTGAGCCTGGAAATCGGGTTGAAGAAGTCTTAATTCAGCCGAATTTCAGTTTTGATATTGAGCACGGAGAAGAGAATGAAATTATTGATTGAGAATCCTTAGCTTTGTGTTTTTCTTCATTTGAAATAATAAGAGAAAAATATAAGGTTGCCAAGGAAGTAAATAAGCAAGTTGATAGTAGTTGGCAACCGTCTCCTGAAGTTGTTGAGAGTGTTGTTTGTAATACATAATTTTTTTTCAGTCCACAATCACAGTTACCAAGCAACATTCAGTTTGAAAATGCAGTTGAAAGCGTGGAACACGAAGAATTTATACAAGATCATGTAGTTTCATCATAACCCATCCACAACATGTTACATAAGCTTTCTTTTATTTGCAATTATCCAGTAGGAAATTATATGGATGATCTTTGAGTTCCAAATTCACATCCTTTGGTTGGTTGTCAGTTTGAATATAGGATTGATAAAGTTTTAATTCAACAATCAACATTGTTGCATTGTCCATCAACAATCTCATTACACTCATCACAAAGGTCACAGGAAATTTTGCAATCTTATCATGATTGTTTTAAGTTGAAATTTCGAGAAAGCACAGATGTTGGGAAAGGTTTGAATTTAGGGTATGAAGACCACCTAGAGCAGAACAATAATGTGTTAGATGGGCTGGAAATCAATGTGTAATCCTATGATGATCCTTTTGCAACATTCCTGAGGTCAATTGGTGGGCTCATGCTTTTCAATTTCATTAAAATTCAATCTGTTTGCAAGTTTTTATTGGAGTTGTCGTCATCCAGAGTTTCTATTTTTCTCATGAGCAAGCACTTGCAGAGAATTCAATCAGCAGACAAAATGCTAACATGGTTACATTGGATTTTTGATATCGCTTGATTTGGTTGTGTACTCAGTTAGTAGAGTAGGAAGTAGTGTGTTGGTTGTGGTTTTATTTTAGTGTCAGTTTTCAGTAGAGTTTCAAGTGGACAATGTACAATTCATTTTTCAGTTTAATGTGAGTCAGTTTGAATATTGTAGTTGCAGTGACTCCAAGGCCCAATGGACAAGGCACTGGTCTACGAATTCATAGGTCTAGTGTTCTTGACACCTCCTACAGAGATGCCTTTCCCAGTTGGAGCCAATGTTAGTGTCTGTCAATCCTGTCAGTCACCAATGATCAAATGTACTCTTTCATGCCTACTGTTAGGGTCATGGGGCAAATTTTTATATTTTCAAAAAAAAAAAAATTGACATGTCTTGTTGATTGTCAAATGAGCCTTGAGGCATGTCTAGGTGTCGTTACTACTCCCTATATTGCGCTTGGTCCCAACATCTCATCACTTTCCCAAGATGTCGCAAAATAAAGGTCGTCACATGTTAGTTTGGGTTTTGACGTCAAATTTGGTTTTGAAAGTTTCTTACCTTTGAGGTTTGCCTGGGCGAAAAGCTTCTTCATGTAAAAATTTGGTTTTATTAGCCAAATTTTGGCTTTAAAATCAATTTTAGGCTCTTAAAAGGCTCTTGGGCCTGTTACAAGGTACAAGGTTTGTATTAAGATTTTAACCAAAATCTTAATGGCCGAGGGCTAATCTCCAATTAACAGCGAGCACAAGTACCTGCATCATCAACTCAAACCTAGGGTCACCACACAACACAAGCAATTCCAAGGTCAAGCGCCTAGACCAAATCACAAGGGAGAAACCGGATGGGCATAGTTTGCACAACGAGTGGAAAGATAGAGGGAGCGTTGGCATATAAAAAACACATGAAAAAACATTTACCCAACGAATGTGGGATATATCCCACAACGCCAAATTGAAAACGGAGCACTATTTCTCCTCCAAGGCATTGACTGTCGAATGTCCGAGCATTATGCCACCACAGATGAAATATTTCACAGTGGCTACAGGTGTCATCGCCAACAAGGAAAGTTTATTGGTTTGTTCGTTTTCCATTCGGTTCCCAGTTGTCCAAATGGACACCCACCATGAAGCTCGCAGGTACCAGATGCCAAAGTTTGCAGGTGTTAATGAATAAACCAGATGTTGTAAACCTGTGTTATTACAGATTGAAGGCACGCGCGCAGAAAGGAAATTGGTGTACAGACGAGTTAGTGCCTCAATTATAAAAACATGCATCGTGATTGCCCTGTTTGTCTGTGTGCATCCGCGGTGTCTGGTCTTCAAACGTCTCATTATCTGATGAGTTCTTCTTCATAGGGTTTCTTCTACCAGGTTGATCAACTCGGCTTATAACACTCACAATTTATTTCAAGCTGTCAGGATACAGAGGATCGAACATGCAGGGTTTTTGTTTGATCATGATCACGTACCTTCTATTGCAGATCTAGCATTCCATTGCACTCGATATCACTGTTAAGGGTTTCCTGAAGCAATTGAAGAGCCATTAGGGCTTAAAAACGGTGTCATGGTATTAGACCAAAGCCTGAGAATCTGCACGAAGCCGACTCACGAGTAAAATGACAAAATTTTGAGCAGGTTTACGAGGTTGCACGTTTTCTGTAAACTCTGTTTTCCTAGATCTCGTGCATGACTTAATTGTAAAAACCTAATACAAATTGAATTCCCAGCAATGGTAAATTAAAGTTTTATTTAAGGTATCCTCATCCTGCAAAGGCAACAACTTTGAGGCTTGAAACACATGGTTTGGTAATTGATCCAGGAAATAAGTTGGATCATCATCATCTTTTTCATCATACAGAAGGGGTATTGATTGTGAAATGCCAGGGGTTTCAAAACTAACAAGTCTGCAATCTCCAACAGGAAAGCTACTACTTGAAAAAGGTGGTCTTCGAATAAGGGTAACAATTATTCCTTTGAGCAAAATTGAAGCCCGCAACATTCCTGCAAAAACTCAACATGCAGCAGCCAAATTGGTGTGTCCAGGAAATCCGAGATTGGCACTTTCTTTGGTTGGATATCAAGAGGATATTGAAGCAGCTATGGATTTTGTATTTGGTAGTACCTTTGTTTGTAGCAGTATGGAATCTGCAAAAGAGGTTGTTTTTCATAGAAAGATAAGATGTCCTAGTGTGACCTTTGAAGGTGACATTTTTCAGCCAAATGGTCTACTTTCAGGAGGAAGTCGCAAGGGAGGTGGTGAGTTGTTAAGGTGACTTCATGCATTGTTAGAAACAGAGTCCAAGCCTGATTTCCATCAAGATTGGTTAGGAAAAAATTGAATCAAAGATTGAAAGCTTTCTACCCTTGGAAATTTTTATACACACAGGAAAAGTGCATCCTACAGAAACGCAGCGCCCTGATGCTGCGTTTTTCCTCAGAAGACCCCTCGCTGCGCTTCTGGAGTGACATGGGGAGATTGAATTTTTAGAAGCCTTGGAGATGACTTTTTGCAGTTTTGATGGTATGGTTGTCTTCTACACACTCAGGGCTACCTCCTCCAACAATTATTTCAGAGAAAAGTTGCATAGAAGCCACCCAAAACCTCCTCCAAACTGGCGTCGCGCTTCTGTGACTAGATGTTGCGTTTCTGAGAAATTTCGTTGCGCCTCTGTCAACAAATCAAATTTTCTGATTTTTTTTGGGTCAAAGTCTAAATCGTGTGATGTAATTATTCTTCTTGGGTTTTCACATGATGTAATTAATTGTAATGAAGATGGAGTGGAGCTAGTGACACAGGTGGATAAGGTCTTGTTCGAATTTGGGGAATCTCTCAACATTTCAATAGATGCTGTCGAAGATAGGGAGAAATTCAATGTAATGTTGAATGAGTTAAAAGTTAGGTAACTGCAAGGTGGTATTGCTAAGAGGATACAGATCATCATTCAAGGATAGTTACAGTTTTCAAGGCAAAAAATCAGAAATTCCTGATCTCATTCCAGCAATTAAGGTACAAATGGAAATCAAATGAATACTTGACAATACTTGTCACCGGAAATTGAAGATTTGACTTCAACAACCACCAACAACATCCAACAGTTCGAGACACATTGCAGCCTTGTTGTTTTCAAGTTTATTTTAGTAAATTTTGTATTTGATTTCCGAAAAATAGGAAGAAGTTGGTTGCTATTTTTGTTATTTAAGTAATTCTTTGTAAGTAAGGAGGGTTCGGAGCTGAAGACTCCTGAGGGCCCTTTTTTTTCTGCAACAGTGAGATTAATAGAGAAATACTTGATCATTGACACAAAGATTCATGTGATGGATTTTTTCCAGTCTATTTTTCTTTACGTGATTGTATATTTCTCAGCTTGTTCATCTCTTTAAATGTATTTTCTTCAGTGATTTCGAGAAGAGATAAGGTAAACGGAATTCGTTGTTTATGGTGCTCTCTTCAAAGGTGTTCACATCTGCTTGTCATTTTGCCCTTCAAATGATTTTGAATTTGTCAAAGTACACCCAAATGCAGTGGGCTTTCTTTTCATATGACCTACAACGACAACTCAATGTCTAAGAACTAGCCATCTATCTTGTCTTTGTTATTCAATGATCATGTAACCAATATCTTGTAAATTTTGTTGGTTTTCATATGCTGACTCCATCGCCCAATGGAGGCACTCCTCTGAAACCACCACCATTTCAGAACTCAACCTACATGAGCTGAACTGTCTAGCCTAAAATCCTTTTACACTCCAGTTAGACTGTTGACTGTGATAATTGAGAGAGCCCTCTTTGGTTTGGTAGGGATAGATACCAAACCAAAAGACTGGTTTGTGGTTACCTCTATCGGTCTCCTTCTTAGCCTTAGGAGAATTGGTGGAGTGCTAACAAGGCCAATGAGGAAACTATTCCTCACCTATTTTTACACTACCCTTTTGTCAAAATAATTTGGACAGAATGCTCAAATGCACTAAGCCAAGTATGTATGTGGCAAGGCCAGAGGCGTGGGGAAATTGGATTACAATCCCAACAAACAACAATATAAAATCCCTCCCTTTGTTGATCAATTGGGGAGCATGGTTGGCTAGAAACCCTTCTATTTTCAATGATCGATCTTCCACTCCAGAAATCATTGTTGCTCAGGGCCTAAGCATTCTCTCTCATTTCCCTCAAGATAAAGACCACATACTGGTTCGAGCTATAATGGAAGAAATGGTGGAATTCTCTAGATCGTGGGCCTATTTCGACGGGGCCTCCCAAAATGATGCCCAGAATAGTGGAGGAGGGGTCGTCCTCCATTTATCCAACACACACTCTTTCAACCTTAAAATGGGTTTGGGACCTAGGACAAACAACCATGTAGAACAGATGGCACTAAAAATCTCATTGACATTTGTCGGGGAAAGAGGAATAAGCTTTCTCCATATTTTTGGGGATTCTATGGTGGTTATAAATTGTTAGCGTTTGTAGCTTGGGAGGTACTTTGCATGTTTTGTCTTGTATGCGGATGTAACCTTATGTTTACACTACTAGACACTTGACTTTGTAAATGGGTTTTTATAAAGTTGTGATAAAGTGGTTCTTTTATTAAAGTGACTTTTTAATAAAATGTACCTTCTAATATTAAATTGACTTTATTTCATAAAGTACACTTATGTTATAAAGTGAAATTGTACTTTAATATTGTAAGTGATTTATTTTGGAGGGAATGAATCATTTCCCTTCATCTTGTAAAGACAAGATTAGATCTTGGTCATTGGATTTAGGGTTGGAGAAGGTGAAGGGTCACTTTCAGATTATAAGAGAATACCTAGGGTAGTGTGCAAGACAAGAAGAAGAGAGGAAGAAGATTGAGATAGAGAGATAGCTTGAAGAGGAAAGGGCAGAAACTGGGCACATTTCCCAAGAGGAAAGATGGCACAAATCCCAAGAGGAAAAATGGCACAAATGCCAAGACAGTTTGTTGTGTAACTGAGTTGGAGCTTTTTGTTGTTTTGGAGGCCGTACTGTACGGATCTGTATAGATGTATAACAGAGGAAAGGGGCACAAATTTTGAGACTGGTTTGTTGCACACAAACCGAGGTATCTACTGGTATATTTTCCTTGTTGTTGGGGGCATTTGTAGGCTATTTTCCGTACAACACATTTTTTGTGCTGGTAAAGCTGGGTTGTACAGGTCGTACAACTCACTGAGCACAATTTTCTAGACAACACTTTGGAGGGAAGTTTGTGGCTGTAAGTGGTTTTCTTCTGCTGGGTTTTGTTATTCTTTGTTGATACAACTTTCCTAAAGCTAATACAAGATCTCTCTCTCATTGGGTTTCCCCACAATGGGGTTTTTCCCGGCATTGCCTAAATTTCTGAGTATTTCATGGTTGAGTGATTGTTGTTCGTTGTTATTTTTCCGCTGCAACATTGCTTAGTAATGTGTATTTCAGTTTATGAAGTTTAACAGTAAACTGGGTTATTTTCATTTAAGTTTCAAATCAATTTTTTACTAAGTGGGTGATATTTGTTTTAAGTGGGTTGACTTATATCACTGATTTTCTACATTGTATGAGAGCTTGGGCTTTAAGTGACAGTGAGCATTGAGATTTTTGGGCAAGGTTTGAAGGGGGAAACTTGGTTGGTTGTTTTCTTTGAACGGTGGCATGGAATATGGATGCATGCATTATATTTGAGGATCGGTTAGATGGCATTTCCAACTATTTGCAGTGGAAGGTCTGGATGTCAGTTGTTCTTGAGGAGAACAAGATTTGGAACTATGTCAGATTTGTTGTTGTGGCTCCCACAACAAATCATGTTGCTTTGGATTTGCATGAGGTAAAGGAGGCCAAAGCTCAGAGATCATTCTGGATGGTGTGAAGGACCCACTCATTCCACATCTGTCTGAGAAGAAGACAACTTATGAGATGTGGGAAGCTTTGAAGAATTTATTTGAGCCTAAGAATGCCAACCTGGAGATGTCCTTGAAAGATAAGTTACATGACTCGAAGTGGCTAAGGGTGAGGATGTTGCATCCTATCTTACCTGGCTAGCCCGGATTAAGGACGAGTTAGCTGCAGTGGGAGAGATCATTTCAGAAGTCGAGTCAGGGAGGATAGCCTTGAAAGGCTTCATAAAGGAATGGGATGTCTTTGTGAAGTGTGTGGTGGGTCGAGAAAATTTTCTAGATTGGAGCAAGTTGTGGGACGAATTCACTCAAGAGGAGATCCAAATAGGTTCTCATAACAATGGTTAGAAGGAATACAAAGATGAGGAGAATGTTGCTCTTGATGCAAAGAGCAAGAAGAAAGAGAATTTCGGGAGGGACTTGAGTAAAGTCAGATGTTACTATTGTAACCGGTTGGGGCACCTTGCTTCTCAGTGTCCTAAGAAGAAAAAGAAAAGGAAGGAATAGGAGGGGCCTCATACAATTGCTACAACACCCATGGAGGACTTTTCTTCCAAGTTTGATAAGGACTTTTCTTTGGTTACTCTAGTCTCCAATGTCGGTAGTGGAGGATTTGGGGGTGATATCAGATGGATTGTTGAAAGTGGAGCCTCTTGTCACATGACGGGAATCTGGCGAGTATTCCTTATTATCACAGAGACAGGTCTTGATTAGCTGGTGGAGAATGAAGGAGGTATGACGCGAGCTGTACATGGAGTTGGAAGGGTTAGATTCCGACTCGAGTATGGAGGATTCCTGGAGCTTGATGGAGTTCTCTTTGTTCCAGGGTTGAGGGTTAACTTGCTCTCAATATCAACCTTGGAGGATGTTGGATATTGTACATTGTTCAAGAGGGGACATGTATTTATTTACAAGGAGGGAGTGGACCCGGTTGAACCACAACCGATTGGTGATCGGGTGGATAGGCTGTACATGTTGCGAGGACAACCTTCAAGATATGATTCAACGTCGGATGAGGAGCAGGAGACTCCTGAGATTGTGGTGGGCCCAAGGATTCAGTCTTGCATTTCGAGAGAAGAGATGGAGTCTCTTTTGAGCACTGATAGGAGGCTCAACTGTTGTGATCGAACCGATGCTTAGGATGGAGTGGATTCTCCTAGGCACTCAGAGTTCATAATAACTATTAAGAGGATGTCTTCTGGTTTGAGTTCTATGCAGTTGTTGAGGATGGCTCCAGGTTCAAAGGGAGCTCCTACTGCGAACAATGTGATGGGACCGGATGATGATGAGGGCAACCAATACTTCCCTCACTAAGAGGGAGTGTTATATTTTGTAGCTTGGGAGGTACTCCACATGTTTTGTCTTGTATGCAGATGTAACCTTATGTTTACGCTACTAGGCACTTGACTTTGTAAATGAGTTTTTATAAAGTTGTGATAAAGTGGTCCTTTTATTAAAGTGACGTTTTAATAAAGTGTATCTTCTAATATTAAAGTGACTTTATTTCATAAAGTTCACTTATGTTATAAAGTGAAATTGTACTTTAATATTGTAAGTGATTTATTTTGGAGGGAATGAATCATGTCCCTTAATCTTGTAAAGACAATATTAGATCTTGGCCATTTGATTTAGGGTTGGAGAAGGTGAAGGGCCACTTTCAGATTGTAAGATAATACCTAGGGTAGTGTGCAAGATAAGAAGAAGAAAGTAAGAAGATTGAGAGAGAGAGAGAGATAGCTTGAAGAGGAAAGGGTAGAAACTAGGCACATTTCCCAAGAGGAAAGAGGGCACAAATCCGAAGACAGTTTGTTGTGTAAGTGAGTTGGAGTTTTTGGTTGTTCTGGAGGCCGTACTGTACGAATCCATACAATCCGTACAACAGAGGAAAGGGGAACATATTTCAAGACTGGTTTGCTGCACGCAAACCGAGGTATCTGCTGGTATATTTTCCTTGTTGTTGGGGGCATTTTTAGGCTGTTGTCTGTACAATACGTTTTTGGCACATTTTTTGTGTGCTCGTATGGCTGGGTCGTATAGGCCGTACAACTCACTAAGCATAGTTTTCTAGACAACACTTTGGAGGGTAGTTTTGTGGTTGTAAGTGGTTTTCTTCTGTTGGGTTTTGTTATTTTATGTTGATACAACTTTCCTAAAGCTAATACAAGATCTCTCTCTCATTGGGTTTCCCCTGGCATTGCCTAAATTTCTAAGTATTTCATGGTTGAGTGATTGTTGTTCATTGTTATTTTTTCGCTGCAACATTGCTTAGTAATGTGTATTTCAGTTTATGAATTTTAACAGTACACTGTGTTATTTTCATTTAAGTCTGAAATCAGTTTTTTACTTAGTGGGTGATATTTGTTTTAAGTGGGTTAACTTATATCACTGATTTTCTACATAAATTAGATAAAAAAAAACATAGAAATGCAACAATATCAAGCTCCTTCATATTCTTGAAGAAGTGTTTATTATATTGGCCTCTTATGAAAATGATTTTGTGTGACATGTTTACAGGGAACGAAACATGACAGTTGATGCGCTCTCTAAAGCAAGTTTACAACTGGATTTTGGGCAGTGGAAAATAGAGGAAGTAAGGCAAG
Organism: Picea engelmannii; assembly: GCA_009831015.1. Taxonomy (NCBI): domain Eukaryota; kingdom Viridiplantae; phylum Streptophyta; class Pinopsida; order Pinales; family Pinaceae; genus Picea; species Picea engelmannii. Next base: position 185,863 of record ML780082.1, on the reverse strand, counting down.
GTACTCACTTTGAATTTTATCACAGACCATTTATAGACATGATGGGTCATGATTGGCCGAAAACATGAACTTCAAAATTAACAACCCTTCCTATTTTTGTTGATGATTTTTTATTGTTGGTCGAACTCTTTTTCAGCCTACACAGATTCGCTCATGCGCACTTGAATATTGTCTACTTTTAGTAGATGCGTACAAGTAGATCTGTTTCTTCTCCTAGAGCACTTGGGTTGCTCCACTACCGTTACAATGTTTCATATATTGAGCAATTTTTTTTTTTTTATCTTTACTCATGATAGTCGGAGCTCCATATCTTACTGATTGCTTAGTCACGTTATGTTGATCCATATACATGTAGTCCTTTTTTTTTCCTGCTTATGGAAGATAACATGCTTTATGTAAATATTCTACCCTTTGGTTGAATTCTCCGTCCACTATGGTTGAGAAGACTAGAAGACAAAATACATTGCTATATGTATTATTCATGATGTAAATTTTCTTTCTTCTTGAAATAGAATTTATGCCTTTTTTCCATGGAAAAAAAAAGTAAATTTACAAAGGGCACTTTTGTACTATAACATGTATTAGTATTTATTGATATTTTTTTCACTATGATATTTTTTACATGTGGTTCACGACACCGAAGAGCAGTAGCTCGCTACGTCCACAGAAACCCCCCTTGAAATCCGCGAGAGAACACGAGGAGGCCAGGATTGGCGTGATTTCTCAACAATATGAGCAACATACACAACAACAAGAGTATCTTATAGACCCATTAAGGACATCACATGTCACTTACAAGGAATTGAAATTGGGTGGTGATCTAGATTATTTTCGGAACAAAATGAAAGCAGATAAATTACAATGAAGTACTCATAAAAATTGCCAGAAACAGAGAAATACAACAACACTTGATTTCCATTAATGAAAGAATTGTAAAGAGACTGTAAAAATACAGAGTGCAAGACTCGCTAGAATGGTGGCAGCTTTATCTCTGAGAAGAGATGTGACGACTACACTCATTCTCCAAAAGATGATTACAATGAGGCTCTGAAGGCCTTTTTATAATAAACATGAATGCCAAAACCCTAGACATCCAAAAACCTAACCCTAGGAGATGAAACGCCAAAAGTCAAGTGGGCCTAGTTTGGGTAAGTTAGTACATTGACTTCCCAGGGTCGTAACTTTTACATACAATCTCCGTTTTAGGTGCGTGATAGCCCGTTGGAAAGGTCTTTCTGAGAACTACGTGTTACATCGTCAAACTTTGACTCTGTCTACAACTTGACTGTGGCGAGCCAAAAAAACATTGTTTAGGGCCCCAAAACGGCCCTGCAATTACAACAAGATGTGCTGACATGAAAACATACAAAATAAACCAGTTGGATTAGGTGGGAGGCCACCAATATCCACTTGGAATATGTGTAGGGCTTCAAACAACCCCATAAGTGTAGAACCCACAATTACAAAGAAGTACATAAGAACGTGTTGAACTAAAAACTGATAAGAGGAGCCAGTTGGAACAGGTGGGTCGCCACCAATATGCACTTGGATCAATCCTCCCCCCTTAGGAATCAATGGTCTCCATTGTATTGAGTGCCCAAGGAATAGGGGAAAGCATCTTCTGAATCTGAAGCTTGGTGAGTTGTGTGCCTTGTTGGAGAAGTTGTGCTTCTTGGCCTGTGGAAGACTATCACAAACCTGTTGTTGGAGGGGTTGAATTTGTTCCACCAACCTATTGTCTCTGGGTTCGATGGGGCATTGTGTAGGTACCATTGTAGGTGAAGAAACAATATCTTATTTCTCTTCGACAATCTATTTTTGTTGGATAGAAGGTGTTGAGGTTGCAGTGGTTGTAGTGGTCTTCTATGCATCCTTTGAACAAACTGTGAAGATGATGAATTGTGCAGTATGAGAGATTACCTTACGGCATTGTTTTGGTGGAGCAATAGTTGGAACTACCTCTAGTATCCTATAGAGCTGACCTCCAAGAGTAATAATGACACTATGGGGTTTAGACTCATAAACAACATGACATTTCCACATATATGGTTGGCCCAAAAAAACATCATAGACATCAAGAGGGGCAACATCACACATTACCTCATCCTTGAAGGGATGGATTCCATAGGATAGGTGACACTGCTGGCTGACACAAATATCTCATCCCTGGTGAAGCCAACCGATGTTGTATGGTTGCGGGTGTGGTGTTGTCAACAACCCCAACTGTTTGATGACCTTAGCTGAGATGAGCTTCTTCTGGCTGTCATTATCAACAATGAAATGCAATGGGGTCCCCTTCACCCACATTTGTGAATGGAAGAGGCGCTCCCCATCTTCAGGATCTACTGGTTCTTCTGGTTGCATTGTTGTGGTCGTGACAATAGCAGTGGGGTCTGCAACGATGATCTGTATGTTTTCAATATTTTCTGGATCGGATTCTGAATCAGGGTTTGACTCTGTGTCTTTGACCTCGGACACCAATGACTGTTTCGAGTGACATTCATCGGTGTTGTGCCATGGGATTTTGTGGAAGTCACACCACTTCCCAGTGTCATTCTTCGTCTTTCCTTTACCCTTCTTTTCCCATGTCTTGGATTGGTTTTCTAGAGGTTGTTAGTTAGGGTCGTCTTTGCTGCGATTTGGTTGTTGCAAATTTGCAGGCCTAAATTCCCATTTGTTCTGGTGCCTAAATTTCAGCTCGATTTTGACAGCATATCGATAGGCAACTCCCAATGATGAGATGTTTAGGAAATCCATTTCGGTTTGGATGTACCTATGTAGAGTCCCACAGTATTTCAGAACTAGATGTCACTCAGAGTCTTTGATACCCAGCTTGGTGCACAAGGTATGGAAATTATTTGTGAACTCCGACATTGTTTGGCTCTTCTCTTGCTGCAATGTGGTTTGTCTCATGTACTGGTCTTCATAGTTATCAACAAGATAGTATTGTTCTTTGATTGCATCCACAAAACAATCCCAAGTGGGCTCGGCCCCATATATTCCAGATTCCTCTATGGAATTTTTCTCCTAGTAAGTTTCCCACCAATGTTTGACATGGGGGAGAACCTTGAGGAGTGCGAAGGTGATCTTTTCCCTATCGAAATTTTTTTGAACAAAGAAATAACCTTCTAATTGATTTAACCATTTTTCTAGGGCATCCACATCTATCTGACCTTCAAATATGGGAGTATCAAAATTAACTTGTACCTTGAAGGGAGACGTTCTCCAAAATGGTCGCTTGATGAAGATGCGCCTGTTGCTATCGGCAGGCGTTGAAGGATGTGTGCAAAATTATTCATCATTTCTTCCCTCCGTCGCACGAGAGCTTGCTCAAGAAATAGGTTAATAGAATCCTTTTCTTTGTCGTTTTTCTTTTCTGCCGCCATCGATGGTTTCTTGGGCGTGCGAGAGTGATTGTCCTCAAGAGAAACAAGCTCGAGACCCAACCGGCTATACTCAGACCTCGTCAGGGACATGTGTAGAAAAACGATCAAGAGCATCCTGCTTTGATACCACGGATCCAGATTATTTTCAAAACGAAATGAAAGCATAGAAATTACAATGAAGTACTCATGAAAATTGCCAAAAACAGAGAAATACAACAATACTTGATTTCTAGTAATGAAAGAATTGTAAATATAATGTAAAAATATAGAGTGCAAGACTCGCTAGAATGGTGGAAGCTTTATCTTTGAGAAGAGATGTGACGGCTACGCTCATTCGCCAGAATATGATTACAATGAGGCTTTGAAGGCCTTTTTATGATAAACATGAATGCCAAAACCCTAGACATCCAAAAATCTAACCCTTGGAGATGAAACGCCAAAAGTCATGTGGGCCCCGTTTGCGTAAGTTAGTACATCAACTTCCCGTGGTCGTAAGTTTTGCATATGATCTTCGTTTTAGGTGCGTGATATCCCATTGGAAAGGTCTTTTCGAGAACTACACATTACACCGTCAAACTCTGGCTTTGTCTACACTTTGACTGTGGCAAGCCAAAAAAACATTGTTTAGGGCCCCAAAACGACCCTGTAAGTACAACACGATGTGCTGACATGAAAACATACAAAATAAGCCAGTTGGATTAGGTGGGAGGCCACTAGTATCCATCTGGAAGATGTGTAGGGATTCAAACAACCCTAGAATTGTAGAACCCACAATTACAAACATGTACAAAAGAACGTGTTGAACTAAAAACTGACAAGAGGAGTTAGTTGGAACAAGTGGGTGGCCACCAATATCCACCTGGATCAGGTGCGGAAGATAACAACCATTCCTCCCAACCAACCAAGATACATCCACTGGAAATTTTCACTATGATATTATGATTGATGAATCTTATTTTTTCAGGAGAATATTACGATATTATTTGTTTTTTAAACAAGTATACTAACATTTTTGGTTCACACAAAAATAATATCGTGATTAATTCATAAACAACCATCCAATAACTTGAAACAATGATTCATGTATACTAACATTTAACATAGACTTACACATTGAACCACATATGATAGCTACATGTACATTTATCATATATAAAAATAAAACTTACATTCTTTTTTTTATTATATAGATTTAGAATTTTAATTACCAACATCACATTGAAATCTTTGATAAGAGATAAATGTTATTAATTTCATATTTGATATATAGGGTTGTCATTTTTAAATAAAAAAGGCTAACATTCTACATTTTTGAATTTTTCATGTTTGCATCATTAAAATCCAATCAGACAATCTTTGCCAAAATTGCAATTTTGGATTGATGAATTGTTGCTTTTAAAGCAAAAAGAGATTCGACGCCCTCAAATATTTGTTGGGTATGTGTTATATTCTTTGCATGTGTGTGTGTGGTCGCGTCAGATTCAACAATTGCGTCTGATGATCCCAACTTTCTTCACTCTAAGTGTCGTGTGCACTGGGTGCTTTCCTAGGGGGGCTAGGTTTGCCCCTCCCTGGTTATGCGCAGCGTTCGGGGCAACGCCCCAAATTTTTTTTTTGGGTTGTTTTTGCTATTTTAGTAGATTTTGCTATTTTTAGCGGTTTTCTAAATTAATCCCGGATTAAGGGATTAGGGTTTTGGTAGCTACGAAATACCTAAAACATTGTATATATTGTATGGTGAATGATGAAATTAGTACAATGAAGAGTTGAAAGGTGCATCACCAAGGAAGGCTGGTTTTCTCCCAGTTAAGGGATCCCAACGTAAATCTATGTGTACTATGTGTATGAGCCATTGATTAATTTCTGTTTTGCTCAAGAATTTGTATGCATTACTTTACTTCACAAGTTTAAAACTTACATGTGGTATCAAAGCTCGTTTTTGGCTTCAGAGGGATGCCCTTGTTGCTGAGGGTTTGGCTCGGTCTTGATAGATCAAGTTTATCTTGGGTCTGTGATAACCTTGGGTTTAGTGGGAGCTTTTGCAGTGGTGATTCAAGTGTAGAAAGAGGATGGCGAGCTCTTCTAGAATCGAGATAGAGAAGTTCAACGGTAAAAACTTTGAGCTATGGAAGCTCAAGATGGAGGACCTTTTTGTAGACAAAGAACAATGGGTCGTTGTGGATATTGGTACACAACCTACTGGTACATAGCCTATTGGCACACATTCGACTGGTACACAACCTACTAGTACACCACCTATTGGTATGTCGAAGGAAGATTGGGAGAAGTTGGACAAAAGAACAAGGAGTAATATTCGACTCTGCCTAGCAGATTCAGTGTTGTTGAATGTCTCGGGAGAATCTACGGCCAAGGAACTATGGGATAAGTTAGGGAATTTGTATCAATCAAAGTCATGGTAAACAAGTTGTTTCTTCAAAAGAAGTTGTATCATCTTAGGATGGAAGATGGAGATTTTGTGACAAAACATCTAAATGCCTTTAATACTCTAGTAAGTCAACTTGTATTCGTTAATATTATGATTGCAAAAGAAGATAAGTGTATTACTTTGCTATGCTCTTTGCCAGACTCTTGGGATAATCTGGTTGTAGCAATTGGTAGTACCACTCAATCTACATTGAAGTATGAGGATGTAGTTGCATCCTTGTTATCTGAAGAGATGAGGTAGAAAAGCATGGATGGTCATAACACAATGCTTTATTTGTAAGAGGTCATACCCAAGACAGGAATCCTGGTAAGTCTTTCGGGGGGGGGAGATCTAAATCTACAAGTAGATCTAAGTCTCCAGGAAAATTCTTGAGGAAATGTTGGAAGTGTGGTAAAACAGGGCATTATAAGAAAGATTGCAAGTCTAAGAAGTTTGATAAACCAAAGGGATCTGATAGTACCTCTTCCACATAGGCGAAAACATCCACTGAAGAAGGAGGTGATGTTTACCTGGCATCTATAGGTACACATGCAGACCGTGATGTATGGTTGATCGACTCAGGTGCGTCATATCATATGACTCCTCACAAGGAGTGGTTCTGTGAATATGAAAAATATGATGGTGGTGATGTATTCCTAGAAGATGACTCGACAAAAAAAAACATGGGACACAGAAGGGTTAAGTTGTTGCTAAAATATGGAAGGATTAGAACTCTCCTCGGGGTTTTGCACATTCCTAAACTAGCCAGGAGCCTAATATATGTAAGCAAGTTGGATGATGCAAGAGTGGATATTGTATTGGGAAAGGGCACTTGCAAGATGTTACAAGGGGCAATGGTGTTGATGCGGGGAGTTTGGTGTGGAACTCTATACAAGTTGTTGGGAAGCACTTATACTAATGGGTGTAACAGTTCTGTTGTCCATGAGTAGAGAAATGAAGGATAAAGGACCAATGTTGTCCCTGAAAAGAAGACCATGTTGTGGCATCAAAGACTGGGGCATATTGGAGAAAAGGGCCTTCAAACACTACACAGTAAAGGTATGACTGAAGGTATGTCTAATTGCACTCTGGATTTTGATTTATGTGAACATTGCATATATGGTAAACAAAATCGAGTAAGATTCCCATCTGGTGCTACAACAGCAAAGGGGATCTTAGAGTTGATACACAGTGATGTGTTTGGACCTGTTCTTGTTCCATCCCTAGGTAAATATGTGTGTTATGTTTCATTCATAGATGATTTCTCAAGGAATACATAGATTTATTTTCTTAGAAAGAAATCTGAGGTATTTGATAAATTTAAAGAGTTTAAGGCTCTGGTAGAAAACCAGACAGAAAAGAAAATAAAGGTATTGAGGACAGATAATGGTGGAGAATTCTGCGGAAATGAATTTGAAGAATTCTGTAAGAAGTGTGGTATAGCAAGGCACAAGAATACTCCATACACAACTCAACAGAATGGAGTTGCAGAAAGGATGAACATGACACTGATGGAAAAAGCAAGGAGCATGCTTAGTGGTGCCAAGTTAGGACAAGAATTCTGGGCAGAGGTAGTGGGCACATCATGTTACCTAGTCAATCAATCACCCTCATTAGCGTTGGATGCTAAAACTCCACACGAGGTATGGACTGGCAAGAAACCCTCTCTTGAACATCTTAGAGTGTTTGGTTGTGATGCTTATGTACATGTTCCAAAGGAAAATAGGAGTAAGCTGGATAATAAAGTTGAAAAGTGTATCTTTATTGGTTATAAAGATGGTGTGAAAGGCTATAAGCTTTTGAACACATAAACTAAGAAGATTGTTTACAGTCGGGATGTTGTTTTTAAAGAGGTAAAATATGTTTCCAAGCAGGAATTCCTACCAAGGAAAGAAGATCCTGAAAAAATAGAGCTTGAGTTGGATGATGCAAAATCTGAATCATTTGAAGAAGATGAAGCAGAAGAAGAAGAACCTCATACCCCAGTATTGAGGAGATCAGTGAGAGAAAGAAGGCAACCATAAAGGTATAGTCCGCCTGATTTCTGTTCCAATTTTGCTTTTTCTATTACTGATGATGATCCCAAAACTATCAGGGAAGCAGTGAATTTAGAGGATAATAAACTATGGAAGAAGGCCATGGTTGAAGAAATGGATGCCTTGGATAAGAATGAGGCATGGGATATAGTTGAGTTGCCAGTTGGAAGAAAATCTGTTGGTAGCAAATGGTTGTTTAAGAAAAGGTTTAATGCAAAAGGAAAATTGGAGAAATATAAAGCTCAGTTAGTAGCAAAAGGTTATTCCCGGGTAGAGGGAATTGACTTTGGTGAGATTTTTTCTCCTGTTGCCAAGTTAACCTCTATTAGATTTATTTTATCTATTGTTGTTGCTTTTGATCTTGAAGTGGAACAAATGGATGTGAAGACAACATTCCTACACGGGGATCTGGAAGAAGAAATCTACATGAAGCATCCATAAGGCTTTGTAGTGAAGGGAAAGAAAGAGTTGGTTTGTAAGCTAAATAAGTCACTATATGGTCTAAAGCAATCACCTAGGATGTGGTACAAAAATTTTGACACATACATCCTTGGATTGAGATTTGTGAGAAGCAGGGTTGATCACTGTGTATATTCCAAGCAGGTTGGTAATCACTTCATTTATGTAGTGTTATATGTTGATGACATGTTGCTGGTAGGAAATAACATGGATGTTATCAAGGAGGTGAAATCACATCTATTCTCCAAATTTGACATGAAGGATCTCGGTGCTGCTAACTTCATTCTGGGAATGGAGATTAAAAGAGATCGTGCAAACATGAAACTCTGGTTGAATCAAAGAAAATACGTTGAGACGATATTGCAGAGGTATAATATGCATGGAAGTAAACTGGTCAAGGTTCCTATTCCTATAGGTGTGGAGTTATTTGCAGATCAGTTTCCCAAGACACATGAAGAAGAAGAGGACATATCCCATGTTCTGTATGCTAGTGCAGTTGGTAGTTTGATGTATGCAATGGTCTGTACTAGACCATTGCATTGCACATGCAGTGGGAGTTTTGAGCAGGTATATGTCAAAACCAGGGAAGGAACATTGGACAACAGTAAAGAGGGTCTTTAGGTATCTTTGTGGCACTACCAGCTATGGATTGTGCTACCAAGGAAGACCAGGATTGGACAAAGTGGTGGACATACATGGATTTGTTAATGCAGACTGGGTTGGAGTTCTGGATCGCAGAAGATATACAAGTGGGTATGTGTTTAACCTATTTGGAGGAGCAATCAGTTGGATGAGAAAAAGACAGGCTGTAGTGGCACTCTCAACTACAAAAGCTGAATACATGGCAGCCACTCATGCAAGCAAGGAAACAATATGGTTACAGAGATTATGTTCAAGTATTGGGTTGGTACAACAAGCAGTGAGATTAGATTGTGATAGTCAAAGTGCAATATTCTTGGCAAAGAACCCAACTTATCATTCGAAGACAAAGCATATTGATGTTCAATATCACATTGTGAGAGACATGGTTGAAGAAAAGAAGGTGTTGCTAGCAAAGGTTGACACTTTGAAGAATGTTGCAGATTCATTGACAAAGTCTGTGAGCACAAAGAAGTTCTCATGGTGTAGAGTAACAATGGGCGTTGCTGCCCTAGATTGTTGACTATGTAAGCCTGTGAACCCCCGTATGCAAAGAAAACAACAAGTGGGAGAATGTTGGGTATGTGTTATATTCTTTGCATGTGTGTGTGCGGGCGCGTCAGATTCGACAACTGCGTCTGACGATCCCAACTTCCTTCGCTCCGAGTGTCGTGTGCACTGGGCGCTTTCTTGGGGAGGTCCCAGGGGGGGCCAGGTTTGGCCCCCCTTGGTTACGAGTAATGTTCGGCTCTAGCGCAGCGCCCCCAAATTGTTTTTTGGGCGGTTTTTGCTATTTTAGTGGATTTTTCTATTTTTAGCGGTTTTCTAAATTAATCTCTTATTAAGGGATTAGGGTTTTGGTAGCTACCAAATACCTAAAACATTGTATATATTGTATGGTGAATGGTGAAATTAATACAATGAAGAGTTGAAAGGTGCGACACCAAGGAAGACTGGTTTTCTCCCGGTTAAGGGTTTCATACGTAAATCTATGTGTAGTATGTGTATGGGCCATTGATTAATTTATGTTTTGCTTAAGAATCTGTATGCATTGCTTTACTTCACAGGTTTAAAACTTACAATATCCATATTGTGATAGGGATGTGCTATGTTAACATCAGATATATGTAATTATATGAATCCAAAATGATTCTTGCTAGATTTAAGGCCAAAAATATTGATTTCACTTTTTATCGTTTTGAATGGTTAGAAAAGGACCAATTCGTATCACATTCAAATCACACCATTTTAAACTATTAAAAAAAAGAAATTAAAAATTTCAAAGATAATTTTTTAATTAAAACATTAAATTGAAAATATTTACATCATTAATATTTATATTCTTTTCCATGAAAAAGAATAAAAAATTCTATTTATTATAAAATGAAAAACACATTCTTCAAGTGCTAAAAACACAATAAAAATAAAAACAAGTACATGTGCATATTGCACTTACAAGAGTATAGGTGCATATTGCATTTACAAGAGTAAAATCACATAATTAATCTACATGTCATTTCTAGCCCTTTAAAAATTAGTCCTTTATTCTTCTCTTTTTCCAGTTCTTTAACTTCTTACCACCCCTTAGAAGAAGGTCAAAGATTGAGATTCTTAGAGGGAACCAATTCCTTATTTAAATCATAGGTATTATTTTCATGAAATCTCTTTGTTCCACTTAGAGGAGCTTCAAGTACAAGTACCTCTCTTGAGGAGGGAAGCACTTCAATATCCATATCTTCTACTCTATCCCTTGAGGAAGGAGTGGATTCCCCTATTGTCACTTCTTGTTGTCAATCTACCTCATTTTGATAATCCTCATTATCCAACATTGATTCCTCTGAAAATTCCAGCTCTTTGTCTTTTATTTGGTCCCCTTTTCCCTCGGAGGATGAGCTTGAGCATGGGGACAAGTAGCTTGCAAATGTCTTGGAAGTCGACATATTTGATCCTTGAATGTCGTGTTCTCATAATCCCAGACATCAGTTAGCCTTTGAGAATCATTTTGTCTAGAAGACCCTTACTAAGGTCTATCTCAACATAAATACAAGTATATGTGCACAATCCTATTATAACTCTCTCAAGATATGATTTTATGTAAGTGCCCAAATCATTCCCAATATCCTCAAAAACTGATAAACACTAGAATGTGATCGAAAATTGGGAAGGTGAACCAAACTGAAATTCTAGTAACTGACATAGAGTTAGGATTGAATTTGGGGAACCAAGGGGTTATAAAAAGTCACGTGCTTCCCCAAAACTGGGGAACCTCCTAATAATTAACATTATCATAGAAATAAACAATAAAAAAACCTTTGAAACAAAGAGATATCTATTAAGAACCAAATATCAATATAGCAT